>JANIJG010015902.1:0-58906 GCA_024611175.1 Megaceryle torquata
TTATTTCTCTCCAACTCGGTATATAATTTTTTTTTAAAAAAAAACCCCTCCCCCCCCCCCCCCCCCCCCTTAATAACATCTTTTCCTCTGTAAAATATTTTTTTTCCTCTTTAGTTGGGAAAAGGCAACATTTCTCCGCAGTGCTTTAGTGAAGATGTATATTATTACAGTGTACAGAGTATATAAAGTGTTTAGACTCAATCTGTGCTTAAAAATCATATGAACCTTACCTACTTTATTTATAGTTATGAATCCTTCTTCCTGGTGGCATGTAAATAATCTGAAACCCCATTTTTCTGTTTGAGATAAGTGGATCTGCTGTAATTAAATATATCTGTGATTAAGGTAACTGAGAGGTTTTTTTAAAGTCCACGTTACACTTTCAGGGCAAACACTTCTATTTCCCCTTGGAAGATAAACTCCTTGCTACAAGATTCTCATAAACATGTAATGATAAAATAAAAATCTTAACTTTAATAATGTTTTTTAAATTAATAGGACTTACGATTTTTTGGAAGAATGAATCCATTAGAAGCTGAAATTTTAAATCAAAGATCAAATGTAAGTTAATATTTCTGCAACAACACTTTAACAGCTTTTTTGACAGTATAATTTCCGTTGTGCTTCTCTCACACTACTCTGCTTTGGCTGCTCTTCATTTATGAGCTCGATTCTTACCCTGCTGTGACCAGCCCCTTTTCACCACCCAGTAGTGCATGACTGCCATAAAGTTAGTTTAATTGGTCTCCTAAGGATTTAGTCTGCTTATGGGAAATTATTTTACTACAGGATGGTATGAAGGCAACATGGTGACTCTTAATACTATTGCCTGTTTCTGCAGAGAGAGCGTGACTCGTGTGCGGTGTAGTTAGCTGTGCCATGCCAGTTCTGAAGAACTGTAGTAGCTGAGTACATCTGACAATGCTTTATTTGACCTCAGTGAATCTTAAAGTGGGCATCAAGCAGCCACTAAATTATGGAATCCAGTGGTGTTAATCTAATTTTTCTTTGCTTAATTATTTCTGCTATTTGCAGCATTTTTGTTGTAATAAAAAGCAGAGTTACCAGATCACCACTTCGATTAATTTTGGAAAACTATAATAATTCCACAAGGAATTCGTTTGATTTGAGTAGTAGTAGCTTATGATGGCAGCTGGATAAATGCTAATAAAACTAGGAAGGGGTTTGTAAAGCAAAATGAATAATTCTCAAAGGTTTAACTGGTTAGAATGTGCATTCTGTTGCATCTGGCGGGTTTTGATTGATAAGAAATACTGCTCGTGCATAGACACGGCGTGACGACAAGAGGGAAAATATGATAGTAAGCATCACCTGAAGGAAAAAATACACTTGAAAACATCTCAAATACAGGGAATAATGAAAGCTACCAAAATATGTCAAAGAATTAAATTGCACATTTGCCTTGAGATTGCTCACAAACAAATGTTTTTTATCTGCTAGGACTTGCTTTTAATACATGTCCATCAAAACACTCTTCATATAACTAGGGAAGACTGGAAAACTAAAAATTGAAATGGATTGAACAAATTTTCCAAGGAACTGTGATCTTGAAAGCCTCAGGTTTGGGTAGGTTTGGGTTTTTTCCTATGTTAGAGGATACTACAACAGTCACACAATGTCTTGTTCACCTTCATTTACACCTTGCAAAGGTAGAATTTTCCAGCAATGGAGTGTTCTCTGCAATTCACAGGTTATACTCAAGTTGTATAAAAAAAATAGTGTTTGGGGTTTTTTGTTTTAATTAGATCCACAGAATAATTTACTAACTTTCTCTTTAGATGTGAGTTTATAATGGTAATGCCCCCCCAAAATGCCTTCTCTATTGGCACCACATTTTGGAAATGCTTGCTTTTCCTTACACAACAGAACCCCTAATTAATCAGGGCATATAAACCAAGCAGAGAGACCTAGAGAAAATGAAAAATGTTTCTACACACACATTTGAATATTTTTTAACCTCCTGAAATGGCTGAAACAGAACAGGAGGTTTCAAATGACAACAGATTAGGTATATCAGTAAATTTGGCAAAGGCAAGATCATGAACAGGATGCTGTAGTCACAAGGTATAAAATAATACCTCTGAATGATAGCAGCCCTTGCTAAGGGGGACTGTGACAATAGGTTAAATAAAGCATAGAGGCAAAGAAAATGATAGAAAACACATTTTGTCATAAATGAAAACATATGTATCTTCATTATTTTACTTAAAAAAACCCCAAACCAACAGAATAGCATTTATCTTTAAGAAAACTGCAAAAAGAAGATAATAAACTATCACAAGTGAAGGACTAAGATTGCAATCAAAACTATTTGAAGATGCTGTCTTAGATCCTCAGTGTAAACCTGCATCTTGTGTAGAAAGTGTCCAGAAGGCCCACGCCACCAGAAGCATTTGAGCCACATGAGCCAGCACATGAAAGGATTCAAGTGAAAGACAGAGTCAAATGAGGAGAACAATAAAGAACACGACTCTGTAAAGTTAACTTTTGCAAGACATAAAACAACTACTAAACAACTGACAGACCTTGAGGAACAATTACTAAAAGTGTAAAAGATCATTAAAAATACCAGAAACAGGAAGCCTGACAGAAAGATAATTTGGCTACTATATTGCCAGGGTGTAAATAAAAGTAGGGCAATTGCAAGAAAACTAAGCTAGTCATTTGCAGTGATGTTTACTACAGTGGAAACATCTTTTCCTGAGGAAAAAGAGGGATTGTTACTCAAAGACTGGTAGCTGGAAGCAGTAAGCAACAGTTTTCACAGTGAGAAAGGATACCAGCAATGTCCCCAAGGAGCTGTGTGGGAACCCGTGTTATTCAAGGTACTCACATTATCTGGAAAAAAGGTATCAGCAGTGAGGTGATGATATTAATGAATGATACAAACTCATTCAAGATGACTGGATCGAAAGTGAATAGCAACAGACTGTGGAAGAATGTCACAACACTGAGTTGGAAAAACAGTAAATGAAACTCATTGGTAGCAAGTACAAAATAACGATCATGTTAACCAGTTTGTGAGCACAGAAGTAATGAAGCCTACTTCTATAACCAGCAGTTGAGTGGCATTTTAATTGAACAATATTAAAGCTGCAGTGTAACTTGTCTTTATTACACATAAAAGAATGAACAGAGAAAGGCCCTGACTAGGGAGAGAATTCTCTGGTATCTAACGAGACATTAAATCTCGTTAAAACATTTTTCCTGCAGGTAGGGTACTTAGGCTGCTCTTTCAGGTCTGTAGTGACTAGGAAGAGTTAGAGGCTGGCCCTCATTACCCACATTGAAGATACCTCCTGTCTGTTTCCTATTTATTGAATTCCAGGCTACTGATTTCCACAGAACTTATGTAAACTTCGGACAACAAAACCTTTATAGCATCTGTTTAATTTGCTTGAAATTAAAAAAATGAATCTAAAATAAAAAGGTAATAACAAGGCATTCAAAAATATTTTGAGGACTGTCATCAATATAAACGCACAAATGAGCTCTGCTGTCAGAGGGAGCAGCCCTACCTTCCCCTCTCTCTCATTTTCAGTTACTTACCCTGTCTGCTCCACCTTTTCTAGGTGCTGGTGTACTTAAGGCCACTCAGTGAGCTGGATCAGTCTGAAAACTACTCCAGGAAAAAAGAAAAAAAAAAAAAAAAAGGGTTAGTTTTTAACTAGATTAGTCTGCCTGGTGTCAGTGCAAGAAGAAGGCAGAGATGGCTCCTCTGGCAGAAGTACAGATCTATTCCAGATTGAGTATAAAAATGCCTGGATCCTGACATGCTTAGTGCTAAATTTGGTATTCCTCCATCTCTGTCACCAGTGGGGAAATGGTTTCAGGTAGTGAACAATGGATCACGCTGTGTACAATATGTAGTAGCTGCTGCTTGCTTTCACAACCTGTCCAGAATAAAATATAGTTAAGGTTAGGACTGCTGCCCTTCTCTTTCATACAAGTAAAGTAAGAAAATTTAACTAGGGTGCAGAATCAACAGGCAGCCTCTCGCTTTGGTCATCCGTCTGAAAAGTGACAACTGCAATGAACAGTCACTAGAAAGGGCTGGATGGCTCATCCCAGGCAGGCACCCATCTGCTAGCCTGGAGACTGTCGCTCCTGCTTGCACCTTCCCTCTAAATGAGCTTAAAGAATTCTGCACTGGGGCAGTCCCATGGCTCTGACAGCAGAGTGCTGATGGTAAAAGCAGCCTGTACTGTCGTGGTGTAGGAATGTTGGATGTAGGGGCTTGTTTAAAAGATTTATAAGAAGGCCACCATCATTGTCAAATGTTGGAAGAAAGGACTGGGTGCTTACCTTGATGTATGGTCTCCGTGCTGGGAACCCTAAGTGGAGGGAGGTGCCCGAGGCCAGCAGAGAGCAGGAAGCCTTAGCTTCAGGGAGGAAGGGCTCACACAAGGCATCTCCATCTTTAGCATTGCCTACTGACCACTCTAACTGGGTTTTAGGTCTGCCTGACAGTGACACTTCACCTGGGTGTTTTCTGCTTTGCTCTGTTTGGAGACACAGTTATGTATTTTTTGCTTGTTGTGGACCCCATTTTAGGGCACCTAAACCTTCCAGTGCATTGTTTAGGGAGTCTGGACATGAGGCTTGAAGTGCTTCAGTCCTTCTGTTAACCTGGCTCATGATGATTTTGTTTTTCCCCCAACATATGGAAGAGAGAAATCATATATAACTTTTTAATAGAAATATTACTGTAATTGAAAATTTATTTTAAGTTGCTGATGTCAGGGAGTAGGTACAGTGTACGAAAGCCAAAGTCCTTTTCTGCTACATTAAAAAGAATAAACAAACCCCCCAACATAGCTCCAGTAGAAACACCCTCAGCACTCTCACTCAATTTAAGAGTGTGTACGCAGAGAATAGAGAGAAAACACTGGTGTTCTGCATGTTCTCTAATAATGATTTCAAACAGCAGTGTCAAGAGGCAGGAAGTTTCTCCAAAAACCAGAGCATGCCCCACCTTCACTGTAGTGCTCCGAAGGCCAAGAATGAAAGCTGAGACATTGTACAGGATTCCATTCATTACCACTAATTCCTTAAGACTTAAAACTAATGCATTAATTGTGTAAGTGATAATCCATTAATGTGAAGAACCTGAAGATAAAAAGGTAGAATCAGGGATACGCTCCCGTGGCGAGCGGTACGGATTTAGGGTAGTGCAGTAGACTGACTGGAGGAGTAACGGAGCCCGCAGAGCGATGAAGTGAATTCCATGGTTTAGGAGACCAGAAAATGATGGCATAGAATATTAATGTTTCTACTCAGGGATGGGTTTGTGTCGGGGGTGTAATTTGGAAAGGTGACTTCAGATGGCTGCTTCTTGAAATCAGGCCCAAAGTATTTAAGGACCAAAATCATAAATGTTTTTATTATTTAAAGAGTGATACACTTGTTTGCGTTGCGGCAGAATGATCCCTGTATACTCATCTTGGTATCTTTATAGCAGAGGGCAGGGATGCCACCAATTTGAACACTTCCAGTTGATTATCACTAGAACATTTTGATAATGACAGTGTACTTTGCAATATGAACAAAAGTGAAGGAAAAAAAATAATAAAAGGGTTTAGAAAAAAAAGCCAAACAAATCCTGGGAGCACTGACTTCAACAAATATTCAAGCCACATTTAATAACTTTATGAAACTAGTATCAAAGTAAAGAATATATAGTCAAAATACAGAAATAAAGTTGAGTGAAAGAAAACAGCCTGATGAGATCAAACAAAAGTTAAACAGAACAGATTAATATAAACAAGTTGGCTGAAAGGTCGCTTTGCTTTGTGTAGCAGTATTCCAGCCATTCCTTTCCTCAACAGCCAGTTTAGAAGGAAGAGGTAATCTGAAAAAAACCCCCAGATATGCATCACTTTAAAATCCTGCTGCATGTGTTACTGTGATTGTTTGCAGAAACAGCATCACCCCAATTTCAACCTATGTTAATTTCCTATTTAATAAACATAGTGAATTTATATTTTATTTTTGGTAAGAAAACAAAAGTTCAGAATGAAGTGTCTGAATTCAGCTTTCCATTACACATACATTTATCTTTCTATTTGCTATGAATTCTTTTATTTGTGAACTGCAAATGATTAGGATTTGCTTACACTTCCAAACCTTTTGTTTGTCATAGATACATCACTGCTAGAAGTGTCTGATGTAGCACTCACTAATTACAGAATTACAAAAGGTAGAATAAGGCTTTCCCTGCTTGGAAATTTGCATTTTTGGTAAAGGTAACAATATATCAGCTTCATTAACATCATAATAATAGGCATACATTAAATTTTATACCACCATCCTTCCAAAGAAAAAAAGAAAGACTAAATGATGTGTGCAACTGGTTTCTGCTTAGTATAAAATTTTCAAATCAGAACTCATTTTGCTACGATAAACACTATGAATTACATAAAAATGTGTCTGGAAAACAGTGTGCCAGGCTTTAAAAAAAAAAAAGTTTAACTAGCAGATGATGATCACTATTGTGCACTATCTGTAAGCCCAGAGATTGAAAAAATAAAACAAAACAAAACAAAAAAAACAACCCCAAAACCCAACCAAACAAAAAAAAAGAACCAAACCAGTTCTGATACAGGTTTGGCATCAAGTGTACATTATGGTCTTGGCCTCAGTATGCTCATTCCATGGTTGAGAAATTGAAAGTACCAGATTTTTTCCACATTAGATAGCAGGTAGCTGGTGCATACATTTCAGACAAGAGAACTAGGATTTCTTTAAGTTGAGATGGGATTAGTAACCTATTGTTAAAATGTCCAAAGTGTGCAATAATAAGGCAGATTTCTTATTACACCACCTCTTAAAGATACTCATTGTTTGATGAAACAAACAAGGTGCTTTAAAAACAGCAGAGTAACAGGATACAAACAAGTGCCAGAATGAAGGAAAACTGCTAAAATGGGAACTGCCCTTTCTTTCACAATGAGAAATAAAGAACTTTTGTATCTGGTATTTGAAAGGTTTTTGAACAGCTGATATTCAATATCAGCTGATTCCTGAAGCGTTGGCAAGATACCAGGTTTCTGGTACTGGCCACTTCTAATGTTATTTAAATATTCACATCATGCAATAAGCAGTTTCACACACTGCAATGTAATGGAAAATACTTCCTAAACTGAATCAGAACCGAGACCCAAAGCAGAACCAGTAAATAAATATCTCGCATATATGTCAAACTATATTCTTCAAACAAAACCTTACATCTTATCAAAGAAGTCAGAAAGTACTAACAAAAATTATATGCTTTCTACTATAATACTGTTAAATTTTCATGGCTGAGAATGTCCCGTTAATTTTTTCTGCCTTTTTAAATTAGTTGACAGAGTAGAAATTCAAACACAGAAATAAAATGCATATATATGAGAGCACTGGCTCAGCGAGATATCAAATATACAGCATTCTAGTGTCAAAAGTACAGGCAGAAATGTCCAAGATTTCTTGGTGAAAAAGGGGCATTTGAGGAGTAAAAATTCTACTTAACAATCACTCACATTTTAACAGTGCATTAATTATAACAAAAGCTGGATGATAAGTGAGCAACAGAGTCATAATGTTCAGTGTTCATAGCAGAATTTTATCCTCTGCTCATTTAAATGAGGTTGGAAACATATACTCATGTATGTGAAACTAAGTAGCTATGTTTTTTCAATTTTTCAGGATTCTTGAGAGAGGCAAAAGTTGTGACATTGGGTTGAGCTGGATGATAGTACAAGGTGGTGTTGATAGAAGTCTTCCTTTCGATGCTGTGCCTCTGGCTTGTCAAAGAATGATTAGTCCTACAATCGTGTTTGATCTATTCTTTTGCCTCTAGGAAAAGGGTTTCTTGAGGATACAGTTTTACCTCCAGTAATGATTTATTTGGATCCAGTTGGGTCACCTGTAAAGAGAAGAACGAGAAGGTATGTGTGTGGAGGCTTTTTTGAATTGTTTGCTTTCACTGGGCAGATTGTCACTGGGGAGAGTTTTGAGTCAGTGATAACTGAAGTTTTGAGTATGAATTCCCAGGATGCAGATTAAGAAGTATGTATTGTATTCTGTGTGTTACTACTGTTATTTTGTAGTAACAATAAATAGAATAATAATGAAGAGAATCCACAATTTAATTCCAAGGTCTGTTTTTCTACCATAAATCAATGTGTGAACATACCTGTTTTTGTCAAAGTTAAGATCGTTTGGAAGGATTACTAGAACACATGAGTTAAGGCTAAAAATAAAACTGTAGTCCCAGATAATTATCCTAAAATTTCAATCAAACTGATGATGCAAGCAGCACAGCCAATCCAACATGATCTCTCCATTAAAAGGGGAAACTTATTCTGCCTTTATTTTCCTACTCCCTTTTCTTGCTCCAAGTCACATGGTGAAGCACCTAACTTTCAGTCACTTTGATACCTACCAGACACTTAACAAACATAGGCTGTGAGAAAACTGTCCCCTCGTATATGTTTGGGTATTTTTTTTGGTCATGCTAGTGAGTTTAACTGGGTTTCACTTGTTAAACTGGGTTTAACACAAGTCCAGCAAAAGCACTAAGCAGGACATAGAAGGGAGGAAGCAGGGCCCTCCTTTCACTGGGAGAGAGGTGCTACATCAGCTCACCACATGGTAAAACTGCATTGCAACCCAGCTACTGAAGTGATTATTATATGTGTGTATATATATGCATTATGAGTACTATGTGCCTGTATGTCATTTATGTAGACACTTACAGGTGTATATTTATATTATAGGATTGTTCCCTGGAATCCTGACTCCTCGGTGGATTTGTAAAGGTATTTAGGCAATCACTTTTGCAGGTGGGCATACAGGAGAATTCCAGAGAGAGTTAAATGCCATGCAATTTGGAAAATAATGATACCAGCACTATCTGCACCATTATTGCCAAAATTCTTCAGCATTTGGGCCTTGGCACCAAACCCAGGAAGCTGCTCAACATCCTGACTGTCCCATTACTGACTTAAGGCACGTAAGCAATTCTCAGTTTATAGTCAGCTTTGGTCAACTTTGGTGTTGAGGATTAGAAGGTACACTGCTGCCTATAGGATAACTCTCTATGAAAATAAAATTTATTGTAAACACTACCTAATGTAATTATTTATATAGACAAAATAGACATACAGACATACACAGACAAGGGTCCTAGTGTCCTTCAGACATTATTTATACATGCCAACATTTGCTGTAGCAAATGAAGACTGCTGCAAACCTTTAAAAAGAAATAATGATCATCTTTCTGTACAATCTTACCATTTTCTGAAATATTTCACGTCCATTTTTAAACTTATTTTCCCTGGTAATTGTGTTTTAGTTTATTCTGTCGTGTGACTACACTAGCTATCAGAAGTTTTCTTGTGAATAATAGATTATTAGCCTTATGCTATAGATAAAAATGCAAATGCATACCGACATTTTTTCCAAAGTCAGATTTGTTTTATCTATGTTCATATCACTCCTCTGCTTTCTAAAATTATTTTTTGAAACCATGAAGTATCAAGCACACCAAATACTATGAATTAATAAAAACCCCTGATGTATTTTTTCTTAAAAGCATAATCTACTAATCCTGTTATGGATTAACAACAATAGTATTGCTGCTCTTCCCCCCCCCCACATCAGGCAAACTTAAAAATGTATTTGTATTTCTATTGTTTTATTGGATAATTACAGAATAACTTCATTATTTAAACAAATATTAAAAGCTTATCACTTCCTAAGTCCATTAAAATCAATGTAATTTCACCTCTCTGACTGCAACAGACATTAAAAAAAACCCAAACCAATCCAAAAATAATAAAACCCCCCCAATCAGATGCATTGTTTTAATTGCCAAAGCAGGAACATATTTTCTTAAACTTCATGTACCACGGTGAGCTATTGCTAAATGTCTGAAGAGAAAAATAATTTATAAAAACCACACGCAATTTTAGATCCCTATTATCTACAGTCCAATTATGCATTCCTGCACAGATGCTGCTTGAATTATTGAAAGGTTATTATCTTAGAAAGCAAACCTGTTATGTAAAAAACAGCCAAAGTAGTGCATTTAAGTTTGTGATTACAGAAGTATGCTAATTAAGCATCTTGTTGCATTCTGTAATGTTTGGGTATTCTGCTACAGTCCACTACTGCAGAGGCACAGCAAGCGAGGTAAATAGGGGTCTGCGATTCACAGCGTATGAGATGTAACGCACCTGAGGGAAGCAATTTTCCTTCTTTTCAGTTCAAGCCAGTATCTAATTAGACCTCTCTATTTTCAAATCCTGCAACCTTTTTTTTTTTTTTTTTTTTTTTTTTTCCCCCCCAAGAAATGCTAGGAAAGACAGAACAGGTCTCTTCTACAGTTGGAAAACAACTCAAAATAGTCTGAAAAGCAAGCCTGGGCACTGAACACAATCTTCCAGATTGTAACCATATGGAAACCTGTTATTCACTTGAGTGTCATTCACAGTACATATCCTAGTCTAAACTCTAAGGTTTGCAGACATCAGGTACCTTAAATAATAACAAAGCAGTATGTCCTTCCTCAGTGTCTTCATACTTAGAAGGTCAGCTACAAGCTTTGTGAAGTACCTGCAGCAAAAGGACTGTGCAGCTTTCCACCATAATTTCAGCGTGCTGCTTAATTCACTGAGGGACAGCAGAGTTTGCAAATGTTTACACCATTACCCAATTAACTAACAATATGGCTCCTACATCTGTCAACAAACAAAGCTGTTGTTGCTTTGTTTTAGCTCCTTGGCATTTTCTGTTCATATGGGTCGCCATTGTACTTAATTATCACACCATAACCCTTCTGCAGCTTCTACTTTGTTATTTGTGGTTTGTAAATATGTTGTTTACTACAAAGAATAGAACCCTTATTAGTGAACACACCTCCTACTAAGAGAAATGTTTTCTCTTGCAAATATATGAAATATAAGACCTAAGATGCTTTGTAACTTACAGTATTTTAGAAAAGAATTGGAAACTAAAGAATCATATATAGTAGAGATCAAAGGACCCTGGAAGTGCTGTAGCCCACAAAATGTGTCCAGTGGGGCATTCTGATGAATTTTATGCACTGAAATTTATGTGGATTATTTCATAATGCAAAGTATAAAATACCTTCATATTTAAATCTGTGCAACTTGTTTCATTACCATCAGGATAAATTCTGGAGTCCGCTTCAGCCCTGACAGTGCTTTGCTCTGATGCCATTGCATGGTGCTCTTCTCAAAACAGCCCTGCACACTGTGGAAGTTTCATTGTCCCAAACCTCTATACCTTTACTAATTAAAGATTTCTTCTCTGTTGTTAAGCAATTACACGGGACATCATTTCAGTATGTGTTTATATACTGAATCTGATCTGATCCCCTTGAACAAAGTGAGATTACATAGGTACCCATGCAGTGAAATCCAATCCTTTCTTGATTAAGGTTGCAAAATCCACAAAGTTAAGCATCCAGCATTTGTTATAGGCCTAAACAAATGCTAAAAGCATAATGTTTCCCTGTATTTTCAAGTCCTACAATAACTGACTTTCTACTAGTTGTATGGATGCACTCTTAAGAGTCCACTCACACATCACATGGTGATACCAGTTGATGAGGTGAAATGTATTTTTTCATTTTTACTTTGTGATTTTGCAAAGGTAAGTACTTTATATTGTAATGAAATGTAAACCAAAACCCCTTAAAAAGAGACTCTAAGCTGTTCTGAGTTTCTATAGTGTGGAGGGTGGCACAGGAAGGACACCATGTTCAGATGCTAAGAGAGCGTAACTCAAGTGACAGCAAAGCTACTGCTAGTGAAGCTCACAGGATTCTGCAGAATGACATGCAGGTGCATTCAGGCTGCCCCAGAGCCAGAGCAGATAGTGCCCTGGGAGTTTTCATCTTCAGACAAATGACTCTGTGCAAACTTTAACCGTCCCCTCTCTTCAGGCAAGACTCTTTCTAGCAGCATGACCAGAGGCTGTCAACAGGGCCGTATTTCTGTCAGTGCCATTGAGCTGTAAAATGCTTTGGTATCACTGAAATAGGTGTAGGGTGGTAAAACAATACTTTTCTTCCAACTGTGGATACAATTTCAAAGGACCTTATGCTTTGGTGCACTGGAGCTATAAGAGTTTATCATTTAAAGAGCTTTGTTACGTAACCAACGTTGGTTTGGTGCACAGGAAATTTATTATTTTAACAGGTATTAGGTCAAATTAATTCAGTGGTAATTATTTCAACTAAGCTTGTTGGTTTGAAGTATTTCTATGTTACTTTGAAGCTTGAATGACTTAAGACTGTGCAAAAGGTAGTAACGTTAACTCTTACATTTCTCCTACAAGAATGTAGTAGCTACTTACACTTTATTCTGAATAAATTCCTTGGGTTTTTTAATAACGCAACAACATAAATTAATGCTAGTTTAAACAACACTAATACATTTTTATAGCAAAGTCTTCTTCCTTCTAGAATATTTTTTGTATTATTTCTGTCTTCACCTTTGCTGACCTGTCTGTCCTACTACACACTGACATCCTGAACAGCTGTACTTTTACCATTTCAAAGGTGTGGTTCCTTACCCACCCTAACTCTGCAGGGAAAAGATAAATACAAAAACAAAACAAAACAAAATGGCTTAATGCCCAGGAAGGTAATTTAAAAATAAATTATTATGACACTTACACAAGCAGTAAATATCACACCCTTCACCTTTCTCTACACCCTAGGACAAGGATCTGATTCCTGAGCAGCACAGCCTCTATACCACTTACACACGCATGAATACATTTAATGAATCTAATGGACAAAGAGTTCTTTTACTCCCTTTCCTAATCCTCCTAAAGTATAAATGCAATAGAAATTACTTAAAGGCACACCTGGTAAAGAACCAGATCTGTTTAAAAAAACATATTTTCAGAGTGACACACAAACAAACACAGTGAATCTTTTCTACAGGTTATACAGATAACACGATCAACTTGAGCAACAAACAAAAGCAGGGTTACTTTATAGGAATATATGCAATTAGATCTGGTTTAGTTGAATAAACCTGGAGATAATTTACATCTGAATTGAAGAAAGCTGTCACAAATAAGGAAAAATATGTCCTAGTAAAAGACTTCTAGTCTTGTTCCAAGTACAAAGCTTTAATCCAGACATGTCACGCTCGTACTATCTTATTTCTCTAAAGAGATTTTCTCAAAAGATTATTTTAGATTAAGCATATTTTAAAAAATACATTTACTAAGCAAAGTAACAGATGGTGATAAAACAGAAAATTGTGCTGTTATATCCTCTACTTTGAGCATGCTTTCCACCCCTTCTTAGAAAAGCCGTGCAGCACTCAGAGATACCTGAGATGCCACCAGTCTTTACAGAGGAAATTTTTGTCGATTTAACATAATTTATATCAGAAAAGAATCTGTTGTTTAAAAAAAGAACAGATTTTTGCTCTAGTCCTATGACTCTTGAACAGTGGGTAGTACAAGAAATACATAACTATAGTTTATCTACCTTCCAGTAAAAGATACCAGGAAATGCTGTGTACAGCAGTTCCATTTGGGTCGCTCTGTGCTTTGTTTTAGCCCAAGAGCAGAAATTTCCTTTAGTGATCATAACTCCCCCAAAACCATGGCCAAAATACATCCAGTTACTAACCCGACCGAATATCTGCTTTTTATTTATTTCTAAGAATTAAGTCTCACTAAAAGCTCTCTACAATTATGCTGCATTCTCCTCTAGCCTTTCAAACAGCTCATTTTCAATGACAAAATAACAAGCACACTTTTTCATTTTGTCTGGAGAAGTGAAAACACAAAACTATTTCAATTAATTAGAGTCTCTTTCAATCATAGGATATTTGTTGGTGCTAAGTATTGCACAAGTTGCCGTATACATCGAGAGCAAGAAGTCAAAGTTAGTGGCAGTCAGAAGAGTTATCTGCGGGTACTGAACAAGATGATGCTGGTCTCTGTAGTGCCAACAACTCTCAGACTGGAAGTCTTCAGATCCTAGGGAAGATGAAGGTGCTGTAAAGCTCTCCTCAGGTTTTCTGCTTTACTCCCTTCCTTCTTTCTGGTTTTAAATCTTTGTCTATTTAGGAATTCTTTGTTTGGTTTCTTGGAAAAAGAAAAGCCAACAGAATACCCTGGAATGGATCTTTTCCTAAGTACCTGTGGGCAGAAGAGCTCCATCACCTGCTCCTTCACACTATTTACTCTCAGTTTTCTTGCTCAGCAGAGAAAAGATTTAAGTACTGGCATCTACAGATGAGAGCATTTGTATGTTAAGCATCCCTTCTGCTGTGCCAAGGAGCGAAACAGTCCATTACTTGTGGGCATTGCTGCCAGGGTGCTTATATTGAACTAACAATTAGTCATGTATTTATTTTGTGCTAGCTGCAGAGAAGAAAGATCATGTCTGCAGAAATACCACAGCTCTCACCATGGATCTTGATGAAGAGCTGAAAGGAAGCAAACAGCTTCTTCTCCTGCAAGTTTGAAAACATATAAATTTAGTGCTCCAAATGCATTGCAAGAACTTTGCTTTGTGTACACACATCCCAGAGGGGACCGGATGTGAACACAGTCACCCGCAGCAGAATGACCCAGGACTGGATTCACGTGCACTTAATTATAACCGCATGGTAAAACAATGCAAAAGGATTTTTATCACAAGTTCAAAGGATGAAGATGCTCAGATACCACAATGCTATCTACAGTATAACCTCGTGATTGGTAGATAGGTAAAGAGAATAAAAAGCGCGCCTAAGACTGCTTTGGTGATTTAGTCTGATGTATTACTTATGCAATTACCAAAACAGCAGGAGATCATTAAATTTTCTGGTAACCAGACGCAGCATTCTCAGTATCATACTATTACAAAGGCTCTTGATTGGTATCTTATCATTACATTTTCTTCCTACGAGGGGAGAAAAAAGCTCACAAAATCTACATTAAGCATGAATTCTGGGGAAGAATATCTTCTTAAGTGCAAAATACTTTAGACCCAGTTGACTCCAGATAATGCCATATGCAACAGAAAAGCTCTGTGGCTTAAGTAAGGCATCTTCCTGTGAACAATAATACACCTTCTCTGAAATAAATGGTTTGTAAAATGGGGCAGTGCTGAATAAAAGAGCACTTTTGGTCCGAGGGATGTGCTTGGGTGGAACATATTAATCACATGGTTGGCATTAGTCACTGGGTTAACTAATGAGGATGACTCAACTGAGAGTTCACATCCAGCACTGAGCATTCAGTGTTGTGGTGAACGCTTGCTTACTTTAGTGAGTCTTAAGTAGAACAGCTTCTCTGAAATGCACACCTATTTCCTGAAATTGGCTAAACATTCTCTGCATTCAAATAGGGTTGTTGTAAGAGTTCAGAAACTATAGTGACCTATAGAATGCAATCTTGTTTCCTTTTATAATAAGCTTACACCTCTGAGATGAGGAAGACATTCCTTCCATCTCCTTTTAGTGACTTGCTATATAGAGGGCTTTAATCTTTCTCTTTGGATATCACAGCTACTTATGCAAAGACACCAGGTCTGGAAAGACAGATCGAGTCTGTCTTTCTTGGAAGAAAACATTATGAAAAAATCTTTCTGTAACACTTTGAGATTTTTTGACTACCTATGTGGAAATTAAATTTCCATAAAAGTAAACATCACATTTGAGCAAGTAAAATCTACCCAATATTCTCTAAAGCACTGCCATTTGCTCCAGCAGGCCAAGAGTATCACCTACTGCCTCTGAAGATGTTGACCGAAAGACTGTGATACTGTTCTTTGTGAGCAACAAACTTGTTAAAAGCAATATAACCTAAGGGCTGCAAATGCTTCAGCGTTCTGGCTGCAGTGATCCATGGCCCGTTCCTCTTCAACTCAAGGTTAATCAGTCCAATCATTCAACTGTTACAAGTCATCAGGAAGAACGATCAGAAATCATGCTTCTGAAAGAGGCATGAGAATATGCTGGTCTGGTGTGGCCAATTTGCTTAAGAAACGTACCAGTGTCTTAACTAAACTAAAAACTGCTTGACTAAATAAAATAACAATGTATCCTGAAAACAGAGGAAAGACAAGGGCAGGTAGTATTGACTTTAGGACACTTGTAAATGACACGAGGAGGGATGTCTACTTTTGTAGGTGGCTGTGGCCTTGTGTAAACTAGATCAGAGCTGACAAACACGTCACCATCAGATCTATATAGACTGGGAAAACGTGACATTATGTGAATTAAAACACACGAGTACTACTCTACACAGTGGGAAATATAAATTTCAGGAACTGAAATGACTGGAAAAATTACATGAATCATATATTAAATTCTCCCTGACCTTAGAAAAACATTCTAAATATTAAATATTTTTTTCTGATATGATCAATCTGAAATCTTCCTTTGACATAAGATATTCAAGCTACTTTCCAGATTGATGTAAGGTTACTAGAAGTGCTATTGGGTATAACCAAGACACTGGATGAATCCTCTCTCACCATATCAACTTTCTATGAAGATGATGACTATGGGAAAAGAATGTTAAAAGCCAGAGATGGTCCTAGACACATAACAACACTTTCATGAACTATTTAAAGAGTTTATACACCACCTAATGAGTTTAAAAGTAGGTTATTGAAGGAAGTAGTTTGCACTGATGGAAATGCAGAAAAATCCTTACAAAGAATGGCTTCTAGAACTGATATGCAACATTGCCAAACTACCTGGCAGAGAAATACAGGGATCATGTTCTAACATTACCCTTCTGAGAACATCAGGTAGTTTCCTGTTCAGATGACCACTTGAGCTGAGTGCTGCAGCTAAACTTGCTATGGCGTTATTTTCACCACTGTGGGTGTCTAAGAGAATTACTCCTGTCAGAGCACAGGAATGAATGATCACATTTGGGTTTGGAGGAATACTTTATACTCCCATATAAGAATTGTTTGGCCCTAAATTTACTGAAATCCTGATCATAGCTAATTTAAATTGACATGCAATTTGAGTTAAATTTATTTTATGCCCTTTCAAGGGAGACAGATTTTTTGTTTCTGTTTATTTAAACTGCTGTTGAAATTGGTTAATTAAAAGGATTTAAAAAATCTTAATACTCTAAACAGAGCAAACTGGTTCTGAATTATTAAGCAACATTTTAGATGCATTTAAATAACCTTAAGTGACTTAACTGCCACCTGATCCTAAGCTGTGGCTCAAAAAAATAAAATGTGAAATACTGTAGAAGTCTTGGCTTACCAGGGCTTCCAGATACAGTAAATAAAGAGCTTAAGTCTCTAATACCATGTCCGCAAAAGGCACACTCTCAAATACATAACTAATGCTCCACCTTAAAGAGAAATGAGAAGAAAAAAATATAGGTTGCAATTTGATTTTTTAGAAGATATTAATAAATTCAGTCTTTCAAAAATAGTCTTTTAAAATGCCAAGTGTGCCAGGACCTCTCTTCCTGAGAGATAGCATAAAACATTCACTAATTAACCCAAGTAGGGTGGCTGAAGCCCAGCTTGGATAAATTTGTTCTGCACATTGCTCCTGGAGTTTCAGCTAGACCTGGTACACTGCAGCTTCTTGCCTGAAGTGCAGTGAAATGCCCAGTCCATAAGATGGTAAAGAGTTTTAGGATGACTTCTGCAGATCTCCACCGTGGAAGGAAGCGAGGAATCAGATCATCCAGAAAGTCTCCAAGGTACTGGGAGAAGGTGGATCTTGCAGCTGGCACATCAAGAAGACTACTGCAATTAGTGTTTGGAAAGTCTTTTAAGAGAAAGGGACTTAGAAGAAATACTGCGTAAGAGGCTGACTAAGCACACTAATATGCTTAGGGTAAGCTCTTTTTGTTATAGTTAAATGCATTTAAAAGATTAGAGTGATTCTTGGAAGAAAAGGAACTATAAAATCAGCACATACATTTAAATAGTTCATACGATTGATTCCATAAAGCCTTTGCAGGTGCATTCAAGAATAATGCAAAGAACTTCTAATACAGCTTTGCACTCCAAAAGATGAGATTGCCAAACATTGTCCAAGTTAGAGGTACAAGCCATCTGCTGATCCAGGTCTACCCGTTACAGACACTTGTCAGTACCGTGCTCAGTGCTGCCTTGGTTAAAGTACTGAGAGAGGAGGTGGTTAATATATAATTTCATCTCTAGTAGAAAGAACAACACAGTCAGTGACGAAGACCCAATAACGAGTCACTGCATGTGCTTAACTGCTTTGGAATGTCACTGCTGTTTTAAAATCTACAAGTAGTTCCTGGAAAAGGTTAATCTGGGTATTTACTCATGTGAAGAAGTTTGTATTTACAGTAGGGTTATGATACCAACTTTAAGTTAGCTAAGGATATCTGTGTAAGCAACTGGAACATAGGACTAAGAACTAATGAATTTTTATTTACTAAAGAAGTGAAACTACTTCAACAACACCGTATCAGGGTATCAGGACTGACAGCGTTGAAAAGCAGGTAAAAATGCTCTACTAAGTTTAGCACAAGAAAATGCTGGATTGATGGAAGATACCAAAACAAGGGGGTTAAGACAGAAACACTTTTGGGGGTGTGTATGTTAGTGTAAAACAGATTAAGAAAAAAATTACTACCTCAAGAAGACATGTTTTTATCTTTTTGCAAGCACCAACTCCAGCAGAGTAATTCTGATATTTTCAAACATCTTTTTTTCCCAAATGTTATGTATAATTTCGATACAAACATTTTAAATGCTATTGTTTTCTGGGGCACAAGTGTGCCAAGTGCCCCATTGCTGTTGCATACATTTCAATGGACGTTTGTGAAACATACCCTATAGCAGAAGGGTCTTGATGACTTAACGGTGTATTTTTAGGAGACCATGTACCACGAAGACTGAAGCAATGAATACTGCTACTGTACTTCCAAGGCATTCATCAATGACTACTTTTTCTGTGTTTTTTTGTTTTGGTTTTGGGTTTTTTTTAACATCTGTCTATGGAGTTGCTCATTTCCAACTCTCCAAACCTGGGGAACACGGCAGATGTCATTTATTGTTAGCAAACCCCCGGGGATTGTATTTTCTGTCTTGTAGCTCTGATGGTCACAATGGCAACCAGATTCATACACGGCCGCTGAGTCAATCGGCATGAATCATTTATGTGGCTCCTCATACATGGCATTATTAGGCTGGAATCATAGAAGAAAGATGACAGGGTCTTTGCTTCCCACGCGACACACTAACTGCTCCGTATTCTGCCATTAAATTCCGCTTTCTTGGCCTCGGAGGTTTCTCTCCCTGACAGCTTCACAAGTGTACTAAAAATACCAGCCTGTTCTAATTTACTGGTCTTTTTTTCTTTTCTACTCCTTTTAAAATTTGTTCTGATGTGAGTCATCTGATTGATTCTAGCATTTGTTACAGACGACTAAAATAGTGGTGATGTGATTCTGTACAGAAACAGCCGGTTTAAAGTGAAAAACAAATGGAAAAAGAGTAATATATTTGTAGGCCTTTTTATATTAAGTGTGTACTAAGACATAGATATGTTACAAATAGGGAGGTATGACTTGCAAAATACTTTAAATACAAACCTATTTGGAGTGTAAAATATAATTTTTCTTCTGTCAAGCAAACAAAAATCAGTAATTCTGGAGACACAGGTGACTCTTTTAGTCTTTTGTTCCACTGAAAATGATATTACATGCTTAAGGATTAAAGTTAATTAGTGATTAATGAGATTCCTTAAATGCTGCTTTTCAGCCTGACTGATTAGGATTCTCAATACAAGGTTGAAGAAAAGCTGTAAGCACTACAATCCTGTTCAGAGTTACGCCAAAAATTGGTCAGAAATCACATCCACTCTCGAGGTTGTACACTTGCTAAGAACATTATTTTCTTCCCCTTTGGAGTACTCACAAATAAGATGATGAAGCAAGTTGTACCTGTTACAAAACAGTACTGCAAACATGCTAATCAGAGCCTTCTTCCTAGGGAACTTCCTCTGGGGGCAGCGATGGGAAACAAAATGGCAAAGCAACCAAGTTACTGAGCTCCTTTGATGAAAAATGGCTTAACCTCTCACCTGGAGATGCCCCCAGCAAACAAAACCCCGGCTGATCCAGAGCTCCCTGACTCATTTGCAGTACTGAGGCAGTATGGCCAAAAAGCTGCTGAACTTCACTCCTCACTGCTTGGCCCTGTACTGTCATCTCTGTAGCGCCCGTTACCTTGGCCTTTCGTGCAGAGCCCCAGGTAAATGCTGCACAGCTGGACCCACTGACTTTTACCTTTGCTGTAACGATGGCTAAATAAGAAATTAAAGTGAATTTGTGATAGAGCGGAAAACATATAGGTATATTTTCAAAGAAACTTAGTAACCAGTGTATAAATATATGTTGATAAATCAGCAGAATTTAAATGACTTTTGTAAGTAGTATTGATTTTGAAAATGAGTCACAGCAGGTACATTATTAGAGTTTTGAGGTAGGAGATATAAATGATTATTTACTGGTGTTACATAACAGGTGGATGAATAATTTATTAGAATGTACTGATTAGCTCATAACTGTATACTCTCTGACATTAAGCCTTCCTTGCATAACATAAAATTGCATCAAACCCAGGAAGAACAGAAGAACCAGCCCATAAAACCTAAATAGTGTACTAAAATTGATGAGACTTCCTTCAAAACAGGGTGTGAACGATGCTGGCTCAGTCCGTTCAGGCAGTTTTCACTGAATATAGTCTACAACTTGTTTGCTTCAGAAATGGAGGATGATTTACAGGGTCACTGCTAACAGGATTTTGCCAAGCAGTTTTGTACGTAACACGTGGTAGCACCGGTAGGTTAGCACCTGGCTTGCTTACAGCCACTGAGCTTGGCAGCACTCTAACCCACTCAGACATATCTTTTCCGTTCTATGCTATAACATATGGGTCATCTGACATACAGGGGAAAGAAGTAATGGTATTTATTCCTGAAAGGTACATTTACTCACATCTCTCCTTGGAAAGGTGCCCAGCAGCTTGTACTCCTCCCAAGGATATCCCTTGGAAGCTACAAAATCAAAGACAACCTGCAGCTTGCTGCTGGCCAGGAAACGTCGCTCAAAGAATTCTCCACTGGGCGTCCGAATGCGCAGTTTACTGACGGACTCGGTGCTCTCCTCTTTCGGTTCAGGAGGCAAAGACTGCTCAAGAGAGAGCCTGATAGCCTGAGGAAGGAAAAATAACCATTTAGGTTGCAATGCCAGCAACAAGAAAAGGACAGAAAGGTTTTCTTTTTGTTTCTTCTAGAACTTCAAGGTGTGCCACAGTGCTCCAGAGCCATAGCTGTGCTTTATATCTCAATGACAAAATCATTTTTATTCAGTCCTTAATAACAGCCCACCAGACAACTAATTAAAATAAATCCTTCTTTATAACACATATTATTAGGTCTACAGTTAATGCACAATGGGGATAAGTAATTTAATCATTTGGCAGAAAGCCTTGGAAAAAATTTGAATGAGGGAATAATTGTCATGCCCAATTGCTTCCATAAAGCATATAAATTAAAAGGCAGTAAAAGTATTTCTTTAAATGCACTTATCAAATGGCTTTTCTCTTGCACAGAGTAATTGACCATTTGTGGCAAAGACAAGACCCTTAGTGGCAGTTCTGAGTGGAAAGAAAAATATGCAGGAGATTTATTAGAAATAAACTAAACCACTGTTAAGAGCCACAATTAAAAGTGTGATGAAGGTACATTAGATACATAGAGTACATATGGAACTGGGAATGGTCAGAGAAGAAAACTGGGAGAACAGATACAGAAGCCTTACGATTTAAAGCAGGCAATTATTACTATTTGCAGGAAGATGGTTCCAAGCACAGGTGGGCACCTCTTCTGGAACAACTTGCGTGAAATCAGCTCCAAAATTGCAATGACATTACAAAACGTGTACAATTGCCTTTCTGCTAACACTGTGTATACCACCGGTGGCAAGGGCAGGAGCAGTCTGTGTTCTCTGTCCCTTGCCTCTGGGAGTTATTACAACACTAAGTAATTCAATCAGAATGTTTTGTTTTTTAAACCAAATCCTAATACTTGACCGCTGAATGAGGTGGGCTTGAGTTTTGAGGGTACTGAGAGTTGTCAGTACTCACAGACAGGCATCGACATCCGCTGAAAAGTGGATCATACTTAGGAAGGAGCCTTGTTACTCCATCACCTCCCTCGAGGCAGCAGTGTCAATGAATGGAACGAGCAGCACGATCACACTGCCTCCCCCAAAACACACTTAAAGGACAATTCTCAGAACTGATGAGGTGGTCAGGCAGGGACCTACTCAGATTTTCAAGGAACTTCCAACATACACGGTTGCTACCTGTACTTTGAAAACCTCCCCAAGGTCATTTAGTAACAGAAACTAATGGAAGGTGACTACATTAAAGAGGAAGGACTGGGCAGAAGCAAGATTATGAAGGCTTTTAAATAGTCTACTTCTTACTCACGAACCTCTGAGCAAATTATATCTCAGTATAAATATTTATACATAGAACTTGAGTTCATTTTTGCTCATCTACTATGAGATTATATTTTAAATAGATTCTATTTTAATTTTCTCTCTCTCCATTCTCAACCACCTGCTTACTATCTTTCTGTTTTGACATTTCCCCACACAGTATAACAACAGATGCTACACTATTTACTGAACCCAATCAATTATATTATAGAAAAATAAACAACAGTAGCTCATTAGAGCTCTTTTCTTTGTGCAAAGAGTGCATCGCTCCCCAAAGTAACCAGTCTCCAAGGCTTCAACATAAAACGGCAATTTACAATGGATATTCTGTACCAGCAAAGCAAGTCAGAAAACAATCGTGTGATGGATCACATTAAAAACTCTTGGACCTGAACAAGCAATTTCAGTTTGTTGATAAAAAGATGTTCAGTATGTGAATAGCTCAATAGCCAGATTTTAAATATACGAACTGAACATAAACCCACTTCTGTAAGTAAACACTGTTGCAGAACAATTCAGTATAAGTAATCTGTATTGAAAATGGGGAGTGTTAGTAAACATTATTGTTAAAATCCCTTTTGTTCTACTAAGCAAACAGATCCTATTATTTTCATTACTGCACTCTACATTAAAACAGGGAAGCCCAGGTATATTTTGATAACATAGCCCAGTCTTGCAGCCTCTGCCTAAGAAAACCATTTCCAAAAGGCCAAGCTATCAGAAAAGGTTCAGGAGCAGATATAATAAAGTAGAATTAATTATTGTTTCTATGCATGCAAAATTACACCAAAAAAAAAAAAAAGAAAGAAAAAAAAAAGAGTGAAAACATAACTTCTTTCTTGAATCTGAGTGTGAGCTCATTGCTCAACAGTCTGTTACTGCTACAGTACCGGGCTAATCGCAGCCTTACAATTACTCTCGACACAATTCCTACAGTCCCATTTTGTGCACTGCTCCTTCAGCTGTATTTTAGCTTCCATTCTTGGCTTATGTTAACAACAGGAGCTACGTAAGTCAACAGATACTGCAGGGTAAGAAATAAGTGGAGTGCATCTTTCCCAAACCATTCAATACTACTGTTTGGACTGAATTTAGCATTTAAAGCACAGTACTGATTAAAAGGTTCTTGAATGCTTAAATAGTTTGGGTTTTTTAAGGCAATTATCCCGGTCAAAAAATATATATGCAAATGCATTGCTCATATGGTTTGTTTATTGGGTTTGTCTCAGGGAATAATAAATGTGTTCATAGCCAACTTTTTTGCAGTTGTATAATGCAATTTTTTCATACATCAGCAAAGTACACAGACTGAAATGTCAAGTATACATTTAAGTCACGTGTAGGGGGGAATAAGCAAGGCTGTGATTTATCAAAATTCCACGAGTTCCAAGGACTTTAAATGGAGAATTAAATGAGAATATAATTTCAAATCCCCATAATCCATGATAGTGAAACCAAACAAGTTATATTAAGTCCACTGGAAATACTGGAACTCTGATATTTTATATAAATTAATAATTTAAAAAAATGTTTTCTTTTATTTATATTTGATATAATACTGGAAACATACCCAGGAAATATTTGTTCAGTAGGGATGCTGATATAGCTTTGCATTCATTAGCAACTTGCTCACAGAATCTTATACACCCAGAAGTCAAAGGACAAGTGCCAGTCAACTGTGATTCTAGCCAAGACATTTAAACTCATCGCTTTTATTTTGAAACTTTTGTCCAAGGGTTTCAAAGTCCTTTTCAAATATCAGCTGTGTTTCACAGCAGGAATGTAAGGACTTACAGTTTGAGAACATCACAGAGCAGATGGAAATATTTAAAGGACTAGGCTATTTTACTTATCCTTTGAAATGTGGTGGGACCTCCGGGGAAGAAACGTGGTTGTACTGCAGCCTTTTTACCCCTGTCTGTTATTTGCCAGGAAGTGAAAAAGAGGGAGTCACCGACAGAAATAAATTTTTGTACCTGCTGCTTTGTGTAAATACCTACCTAGCTACACAGCTAGGAGAGGAGAAAGCCTAGATCCTGAAAGAGGCTGCAGAAGCCATCTCTGACAGGCACTGGGACCCTCAGATTCTACAAAAATGAGAGAATCTACAAAATAATAGAGTCTGAGGAACAGTGCTCTTCACAGCACGTGGTTTCTATTTTTTTCATATAGGCCTAGAGATGTGAAGTGTTTGTTTAAACATAATTTTCATTCTACGGAAGATTCTGTATACTGCTTAGAAATCTTAAAGTGTACCATAAATCCAGTTTTCTAGATTTTGGATTTTTTTTTTTTTTTTCCTCTTCCAAAGTGTTTTCTCTCCCAAATTACATTTGGCAACTTGTTTGATCAGACTTGCAGCTAGACTTTGTGCTACTTCCTGAAAGAAATTAAAGGGCTCCATGGTATTATATTTTTAAGGAGTGCCTGCAGAAATAAGGTTAGAGAGTCCCAAAGATTCCACCATTTGCAGAGCTCATTTCATGGGTGTCCTGTTAGCAGGCCTAATATCTGGCTGTAATTCAGACCCAGATGATGTAATTGTGACCCACATGATACAACAGAAAAACCATTAAGCAGTAGATGAAAACAATTTAGCTGTGCTGTGTTATATATATATAGTAAGAAATAATAATAAAAAAAAAGTTGACATAAAAAGTATACTTTGAAAGTTGCAATGTCCATAAGCTTCACGAATCCAAAAGTTGTTAGAAAAGGTAAAGCATCCCACCTCACGTTCTTCTTCCTGTTCTTTCCGAATTTGCTCCAAGCGAAACTGCTCTGCCATTTCTCTCTCTTGCGCTTCCCTCTAGTAAACAAAACCAGCAATCACATGTGTGCCACCCTGCTTTCCACAGCCATGTTTAATGGTTTGTGTTAGCTATATAAAAGCAAAGAAACTTCTCAACTTTTCTGTAGAAATTAATGTAAGAAATAGGGTATTTATTAAGTGTTTTTGTTTTTTCTGTCATTCCTTTCCCAACGCCTTTTTGCTAAAGCAAAACAATAGATGTAGCCAGGTTCACTCCTAGTGCCTTTTTATAACCACTGAAGGCAATAATGGCTCCTACAGCAGCCATCCCATCTTAAGAACTACACGTGGGCAGTCCTCTGCACTGGAGAGACTGCACCAGCTCTAGAGAGTTTCCCACCCTGACATTCTGGCCATCACTTCACCCTGCACACACCTTCGCTCTGTCAGCCTCCAGTGATATGCGGTATGCTTCATCCTGCTCTCTTTTCACATTTTCTCTGGCTTCACGTTCATCCTAGAGGAAAAAAAAAAAATCCAGAGGAGAGGAGAGAGGATCAGCGAACAGTGGACCAATACAATATACACCTTGATGTTCACCACAACTCTAACCCCAGCGATTTCAAAATATTTGGCTGCCTTACTCATCTAACTACTACTAAGAAATGCCTCAAGGGCAACCGTGGCTTTAAAAATTACAACTTACCTAAAGCTAAGTTTCACTGCCATGGAACGGATTGGTGTGTCCAAGCCCTGGCCTGAGGGCTGGATTTGGCACCAAGGCTCTTTGCCCTGCGTCTTTACCAGGGCTGTGGTTTGTGCAGCCTCCTCCCACACCAGCCATGTGGGAAGGTGGGCTCTGGAGGGGTACGTGTGGGCTGGTGCTGGGGTGATTTCACTGCTGCAGCCAATGACTTGGACAGTCTTGTAATAGGGAAGGACAGGCTGTGGTGTAGAGGACAAGGCTGGATTTTAATTTACTCTCTGCTCAGACTGACAGGGGCTAAGGTCTTGTCCTGAGATAGAAGGCCTGCTCCAAGGTCAGATCACAGTGCCAAATATAATACAAAGATGGGAAAGTAGCAAGTCCTGCTCTGAAGCATCTCATGGACAAGTGCAGGCAGACAAGAAACATGAGGTTAGCATGCCAACTTCAAGCCAACAAACCTAGCAAAGTATCTTACTAAGGATCACAGCACAAAGAAATAAAGGTTTACTAAAAGTACATGAATGACAAAGCAAGGCATCACCCACACGGTGGAGGATCAAGAAGCAGATATCCCCAAAAGCTGAAATAACTGCACTGGGGTGATGTCTGATAAAGCAAAGTGTACAATCAATAGCATCATACATTGCCTCTGGAGCCAGAGACAGCATCTGCTCCCCTGTGCTTATTCCTCTTACATCTTATAAGCCTTCCAGAGCCCTGCAAAGGCTGCACTGGTCCCTGCAAAAATCAATAAGATTTAGCTGTGAGACTGCTGGTGTGCTCAGCACGGTCACCTGGAGTCACCAGTAACACAGCATTTGCAGTGGGGCACTCTGTAGAATTTACAGTCTGCTACCTACTGCTTCCTGAAGAATTATGTTAATTTTCCCATTCATCTGCAAGCTTTATTCCACATAAAGGAATTCTTTTGCTAAGTGATTGATTTTCTCCCCAGAACTTCACTATTTGGCAAAAGCTCAATTCTAAATGGGAGGAGCATATGTTAACTGTTATTATCACGTCACGCAAACACGCCAAGAGGATCCTCAAACAAAACTCTAACATATTAGTGGTTAAAAAACTCTAAAGTAGCATGCGGCCACAAGAGGAAAAGACAAATTGCAGGAAAAGGTATACAACCTCCAGCTGGAAAGTAATAAGCTCTTTTTAGAGGAAATTCTTCTTCCGTATAGAAACAGGACCCAAGATTATTCTACAATCAGCGTGTCCTAAATTTCATTCACAGAATATAGAGAAACCATCACTCTGTTCAGCAAAGCTAAGACAGGAGTAGAATAAATTCTTGCAAAATGTAAAAAGGACAATAACCACCAAATACCTCATTCCCTTTTCTGGCTTCTCTGGACCTTGATAAGCTTTGGTCATGGAATACCCTCAAAAATTAACTCAAACCTGATAGCAGAAGCTACCCTACATTAATAAGCCATATCTGAGAAGAGGTGGTTGAAATAATTAAAAAGAAGATGACTTCAGGTAATCTCTGAGAATAAAAGCGTTTAAAAATATTAAGAATTATTTCAGAGAGAACCTATTTAATGTTCATGGTTTGCAACTTCATATATCACACCTAATTTGACACAGTAGCTGAATTTCAAAGGTCACACAAGTGCAGTAATGCTCAATAGAAAACAGAGCTATAAGAAATTGATTACAGGCTTTTATTTTACATTTAACAAGCCATCCAGAAAGCTCCAGGAAGTTAGTAGAAGATACTTGTGATGAGCAGAAGATTCACTTACTGACAGAGAGCTGTGCTGAAGAATTTTTGAAATAGGTTTAAATTATACAATCTGGATAACAACCTCAAAAAAATATTGACACTATAGACTCTACAACTAGAATCTAAACACGAATTCCAGGCATTTAAAAAAAAATATTTCTTTTCTCCCTATTCATCACAGTTATCATCATCCTCAAAGTGGATTATGAAAAAGATGTCAGGAATGTGAAGAATTGCTACGCGTGACTGCCTGGTCCTCATGGAAATATGTGAGCCACATCTAAAAGTAAATGACCATGCCATTGAGCTTTACATTGCGTTGAAACAATACTCCTCTTACCGAGACAGACATAGAACCAAATCTGGAATCCAGATTTCTTTAGGTAAGAAGCAGATGCAATCCTATGAAATGTCTCTTTGTACCTACTTCTGCGTTTCGCTAACGCTGCTCACGCTGAATGGGAACCACCTTCTCTATGGAGATGATGGCAAAACTGTCACGGTCCCTGGTTCAGAGTTACACCTTGGATGAATGTTAAACGTCAGATAAAGCGGTTCTCCTTTTTGTAACACAGTTTGTTATTTTAGTCATCTCTTCCTCCAGAGAAATCACACAAAGTATGAGGATGACTGAAGTTCAGCAGAAAACAACAACAGAAAATTCATAACGGTGACAGGAAAACCTGAAGAAAATATTTTGCAGATTATCTTTCATTGCACCTATCAAAGAACACACAAAGAAAACCGGAATAGTCATCCCGCTACCGATTAATTTCAAACAAAGTCTTTTTATCCATCAACAAAATTTGAGGTAGCTGATAATTGTCCTGCTAACCCCTACATAAACTGAAGTATTGACTGAATATCAATAAATGCATCTCCACAATACTTTTGCAGTGAAGGCAAAATTGCCATCTCCCTTTCTCAAGAAACCAAGGTGAGAACGGACAGTGGATTACGCTGGGTCACTCAGAATGCCTTCACTGGAAACAAAGGGTTACACAGCATTTCTGAATTCCACAGCAGCTGCTGAAGGCTGGTGTCAATGTAAATCATCCCCACCCCAGGGGTCTTGGGCATGAGATGAGGAGACAACTCTTCTCTGCTCCTTAAAGGGAAAAAGTCACAGATCTCTGCTTTCCCATTTTGACAGTGCAACCAAAGGGAGGACCGTTCGTTCAGTGGAAAGTTGATACTTTAAAAAAAAAATTGCATTCGTCTACAAAATATGTTTGTCAGCTATGAATTTTCTTTGCTATAATGCATATTAAACAAAAAGTAACAAAAATTATTAAACACTTATATTTGTGAGATAGTTACAATGGACTAGATAAAACCTTTTATTGAGTAATATCCAGAGCTGCAAGACTAAGAAAAACTTACAACGTTAAGAAGAAATTTAGGACAACTCTCTCCAATAATTAAATTATTTGTATTTCTTAAACCATTTCTTGAAGTTTCCCCTGAAGCACCTAATAGCAGACATTTGCAGATGCAGGATGATGGAAAAGGGGGACTCCTGATTAAATTTAGGATGGCAGTGCCCTGAGTGTATTTACAAATGCTTCTCCTGCAGATTCTACATGAGGGAAAAAAAAAAAACCCACCACACAATAAATTTCGGATGGGATATTTGGCTGGAAAAGTCAGCACTGGCCCTTCTGGGCTTTTATTAATTTATTGTTGTTTCTGAAGTTGGGATTTAATGATTTAACCCTAGGAATTGGCTTTGCACCTGGTTTGTCTCAAGATGTGTTATACTTGATTCCCCACTGCACTTTGAGATCAGTGTTACTGTGAAGCCAAACCAGACGAGGCAGGACTTGAGACGATAACCATGAGCAGAAGACATTTCTCAGAGCATCAGTGAATAAATGGCTGTTACAAGAAAGAAAAAAAAAAATAAGAAAAGAGTGTCTTTACAAATGCTAAATGCTTATCTGAAAGACAGTTCATTTCACTGAACCACTCCTGAAATTAAAATCTGCAAGTGCTTAAGGCTACTCATGGGAGCGTTGAAGAGAAACACCCCTTTGTCCAAACAAACCAGTGCGAGAAAGGCATTAATTTGACTCACTAAGATGACAGACTTGCACATTGTATAACTTAAACATACATGATGGGGAATACATGGAAGGAAAAAGTGTACACAGAAAATGTTAAGCATATGAGAACGATGAAGACAAAGCAAATAAATGTTTCTGCGGTGGCAAAACCACAGGGAGGGAGGCAGGACGGGGCAAGGCAATGGGGCAGAACAAGGCAGGCCCAGCAAAGGATCCTGCCTGTCTGTATCAAAGGCTGAAAGCCCAGCTCCAGATACTGATTTTTGAGAATTACCTCAAGTGACAAGAAAAAGAACAAACCCCAAACCTTCAGTGACAGGAAACAAGCCGGCCAGTGCTGCTACAACACCTGCCCACAGGGAAAGCTGCTGTTTATTGAGAGAAACTAAGTGAATATTCAGTGACTGGAGTCATTGACACCTAAAGCCAAAACGCCACCTGAATAAAAGATATTTGCATTTTATCTTCTTTCTTTCTGCTGCCTCTGCCCTGTATTTTGTCACATTTCCAAAAGTCCAAGAGCTCCCGACGGCAGCGCTGGTATCTGCTGGTGCGTCAGTGCCGCCAAGTGCACAATGAATGGGAACTCGATCGTTTGGCGTGCTATCATATTACAGATACAGAATTGGAAAAGTTAATCAAATCATTTTTGATTACTGTAGTTTAATTAGTTATAACTAGTAATAATTAGTAAATGTGCTAATTGGATTTTTTTTTGAGGGGTTAAACCACAATCTTCGTTAGATGGCTGTCGTCACCATAATGCTTTTGCGCTTTGGAATTTAATGGATTTCATGTATTTATTCTCATAACCTCCTGTTGTGCAAATATTATATACCATGATACGCATGACAGTGTTAGATGGAGTACAGATTATCAAAGGTATTCAGATGCCTAATTTCTACTGATTTTAATGTGAGCTTCAGAGCCTGCACAGAAATTACAGGGGTCTCCTGCACAGCTGATGGAAGCATTTAGGTCACCCTCTAACTGGAGAGCACAACTGCAGGTAAGAAATGGAGAGAAGCAACCTATCTGAAGAAGGAAAAGACAAAAAGACCACAGATCAGGAGAAAATGCACTAGGATCCATCCTCTTCAGCTTCCTTTGTGGCTGAAAAAATATGTCTTTGGAAGAAAGAGAAAAGGTGTTGGAAGCTAAAACTGTTAAATTAGCATATCAAAAAAAAAAAGGAATTCCCTTATATTTGACAGCAGCGAGGCAGAAGAGGAGGAAGACGTGGTGATACCAGGTTTCTTACTGCAGAGTTATTTTCATAACACTTGGCCAGGAAAGCCCCGGGTAACAAAAGGGAGTGCTGGATGCACACACAAGCATAATTTTACTAAGAGCTGGGGCAGGGAAAAGAAGGTGAATTTATGTTGCTGTTCTGGAGTTTTTGCTTTCTTTTACACATTTTTAAATCCCCATCCAGATATTGGTCAGGAAGGAGCTATGTTTTCTTCATGCTGTAGCAGTATCTAGGAAGAGATGTCACCTAAGGTCAGAGAGCAAAGATGGTGACTCTGATGTCAAGAAAAAGTTAAAAATTACCAAAATCAGTTGAACGCAGAATTACAAAGTTAGGCAACCATGAAGAGTCTCTTTGGTGACCACAACAACTAGAACAAAAGGTGTCCAAGACCCGAGCACTGTCGTTAGTGTCTAGTTAACCATTGTTAGGCAAGAGGTCCAGGAGTTATTTTTATAAGGTTGGGGTAGAAACTGTAACAGAATGCAAGGTTGATCAAAGACTCAGCAATGGATGATGGAATCAGGTCTAACCTTTAGTGACCTTAAGCTGATTATAATACTAAACCCCATACATCTAAGAGGGCACTTTAGATGTAAATGTAGGGCCACCTTAGCGTAATGAGCTGGACAGGAGTGAAGATATGCACAAATGAACTTCTGTCATGTCACAGCTGGTAACCAGTTGGGTATTGTGGCACGATTTTTCCTTAGTTTATCTATGTAAGACCTTATGTGATTCCTGGGGGGTGTCCTTGCTTTGTGAATTATCACCTAGCACCCTTTTCTGCACAGAATTGGAAAAAAACAACTATCTCAAATCTGTGATGATTGGTTTTCTGTATACTGGGTAAAGAACCCAGATTTCGGACAACAACTCTGCAGGTCTTCATTTTTCCACAGCTTATTTTCAGTCCGAGTCTGATTACAACAGTTTAAAAATTCTGAAGTATCTCTCTTTCACACTAAACTATGTCTGCTGACACTGTTCTCTTTAAAGTGAATTGAGGGTTTTAATTGGTATTTGCAAAAATAAGAAGGTTTTTGAAGCAACTGTGGGTATCACAATTCCACCTTGGAGTCTAATCCAAGAGCAGGAGCGCTAGCGTTGCGTAACGACAAAACCAAACGTGACGAGAGACCTACTGTTACTTAAATGTGGACAAGTTGGACCAGCTGTGTAACAGTCAATGCTTCTACAGTAATAAATGTTGACAGCAAAAATAAAAAGAATGCATTACTGAGACATCATCAAATGAGCCCTGTCATTACATGGAAACTCCACCCCGTATAAGCTTGTCAAAAAGTGTTACTGTAATCCTTTGAGAAGCCTCCTCCTCAGGCAATGGAGAACAAATGTTGAGGATCAGCCCAGAACAGGTGTGTTGTGCCGCAATGCCAGGATTTAATCACGTATCTCTTCACATTAATCTCACAGAGGAACTAACTCAGATCTATTTGGGCCCATCACGCCACGCTGAGATGATTATTTAACTACCCAATTAAAGTAAGCAAGCTAACAGAGTGTTTAAAAATGGACATTCCAGGGCATATGGTATTTTACAATTATTATTTGTTTTTCTAAGTCCAGCAGCAGGCGCTGACGCTTAAGAGGAACTGATACTATGTGCTCTTTTCAAAGTCAGTCCCCAAAAAATCTTGGTTCACACCTTGATCAACAGTGGCAGAGGCTGGTTGTCCCTGCTCCGAGATACCCTCTTTCACTCACAGGAGAAACTCCTTGGTGCCATTTATTTCTCTCATTGCCTTTCTGCAAAAATCCCCAACCCCACTGCCTGAGCAGTAGTTGAGGTATCAACATTTGTAGTATGGGCCAGAGGAGCAAACATGGTCAGAAAAGGAAAACACGTCCATCAGCTACGTGAAGTCATTGGTGTAGCCTCAGAGTAATTCCGCACACGCAGCCTGAGCCTGGACCTCAGACTGCACTGACAATGGTGGGTCCATACCCTGGCCAACTGGCCTTGCCGCTGTTGATGCCACTGAACTCACCATTTAATTATCCATTGGCCACTTCTTATCAGGAGCACACCATCAGTGTGCTGCTGATCGTGCCTTATTATCTGGGGCTTGTTATTTTATCAATTTAGGTAGCAAACTTACAAAACCAGGTGTCATGACAGCTAGACCACTTATCCACCATGGCACTTCAATGGTGTGGTCCAAAAGAGGCAGAAGGCTTCAAAAGGTCATCTGCTCCACACAGCTGACAGGCAGCAAGCAACAAGCCCAATGCTTCGTGATGGACACAGAAGCCTTGGAGGGGCAGGAGTAAGAATGGGACAGCAGATTGAGCTACCTTTAGATAGCTTAGGAGAGAAAATGGGTGCCTAAGTTACACACTACCATACGTTCAGGCAGCTATGTTGGATCACTGTGAGTACACACACGCATCCCAATGTTTCCAAGGTATTTTTTTGGAAATATGTAAGAAAAAGCGTAACCAAATAAAATCTACAAATCTAAAAATTAAATCCTGTTGCTGGTTAAATGATGGTATTTTAGCACGTGGCATTATAAAAATATCCCCAAGATTTGCCTGATTCAAAATTGATGAGGCTATACCAGTAAACTTTACTAATACATGGATACAAAAGCATGGGATTTAGCTAACGACACTATTACCACCAGCTAATGAAGTGACTCACTTTGCTCAGGTGAGGTGTCAGTGGCGCTGACCCAGCATCCCGCAGACACCATCAGGCAGTGATCAGCGACAGAGAGCTGGCTGTAAAGCACAGCCTGAACAGCTACAGCCAACGTCGCAGCGACACCCCCATGAGCTGGCAGTGGCAGTGGCCATCCTGTACTGAAATAACCATCAGAGGGCACTGCGAAACACACAGTGCTGGCCAGAGTTGTGCAATAGCTGCGTTGGAAGCTTTCATGTGCATGCAAGTTAAAATCCAAAGTGGAGAAGTTCAGCTGCATAAACACGATCTCATGCTGTTATTTACAAGTGGTTCCAGTGCTATTTCTCTCTCGCACACACTTCTGTTTACAGCAAAGCTATAGAGATGACTTCTCTTTTTAAAACACAAAAGAGTTTTCTGCTTACATTCTTGTGGTTTGATGATGACTTAGTGTTGCTATTAAGACACAGTAACAGAAACTGGACTATGCAGCCTGTTCGCTATTTGGGAAAAAATTGCATCAACTGCATTAAGATATTAAAAAAAGAAAAGGTGTTGATGTTTGAACACTTGAAGTTGTCAAGTGTAAGACTTACAAGAAAGCTACACGTTATGTAGTAAACCACAGAAAGGCAGTATTTTTTTTTTTTGATAGGCTAAAACCCTCTATTGAGTTCAGTCTGCCTGTCAATCACTCCTCCTCTGGAATACTAATTTCATAAAGCCAGTTTATTTTTTGTTTTTAAATTTCCTGCTTCAAAAGCAAAAGTGTCTGAGATCACCTTTATGGTGTGCTTGTAACAACTGGAGCCAAGGTATAAGTAAATATCCTATTTGTGTATAGAACCCACAGCATCTGGAAATCTGCCTCCAAAGTTTATGAAATTTTACATTAGTTTTCTGAATGTCAAAGTACGTTAGAAAGTACTCCCGTTGAAGAAGAAATGTCACTGGTGCTCTCAGTGACAGAAAAACAAAGGGAAATGTGAGAAAAGACTACAGAAGACTTGGACAATGGCAGATTTTAGAGGAATGCATAAAAAACAACTTTCCATTCTCTGTACACAGGTAGAGCACTTGGAGTCAGAAGTCAGGAGACATCCATACTACCACCATGGGGTCATATGTTACTGGACCATCATTGTTCTTGGCCATTCAATGAACAACCAACAGCCTAGTTCCCAGTTCTGTGATGAAGACCTCAAGGCTACTGAGTTTTCTCTTTCTTTAAGTTATGTTTCCCTTACACCCAGAGGTTTCTCAGCTGCAAACCCACTTGGTTTTATCCTCTTAGGACAGGTCTGTCACTGTCTTACCTGCCCCCACCTTCTTCCCTCCTAAATACTGATGTTCCCTGCTCTGCACAACTGTCCTGCTCTTCTGTTCCTCCCTCTGTTCCAATCCTATCAGTCCTACTTTTAGTTCCTTCTCCTGCCCCTTATTTGCTCTTACCTCTCTGATTTATATGCTTTCTTTTCCTTCTGTTTTCTTTTCCTTCCTATCAGCTTTTATATTTTTTCAGTTCTGAACCTTTCTTGGAACTCTTCAGTGATGTGAATTTTACCGTCTTATTAAAGCATTAAAAAAACCCCCATACCTGACATATTCCTGTTAAAATGCAATAAAAAATTCAATTATATTGTGCCTTGGATTTTTTTTTTTTTGTAATCCTCATATTAAAATTTGTGTTCAGTATTAACAAAATTAAAGTAAATTTCTTTACCAATGAATTACGGGTAGCATAACGAAGAAAAACTGAGCTACAGATACTTTGCCTTCATGTTATTATAACTGTAATCAGTAAATCTCATACTAATGAGTTATAAGATTTAAATGTGAAGAATGTATTTAGGGAATTACTGTCAGTCAATGTCTATACAAGAAGATAAGAATAATCTTGAATGGCAACACAACTATTACTATAAACTCCTAAGTACTTCATTACTTCAAAATGTCATTCCTAATATATGGTGTAACAGATAAACATCTTTAAACCATACACCTCTCTGTGCCTGCTTCTGCAGGATTGAAACACTGGTTTTGAAAAGTCTTGTCATCACTTACCCATTTTGCATTGCTCTGAATGGTGTAGTTCTGGTTAGGGCTGCTTTTCAATCCCCTTTTAAATATATACATTTAAGATACATCAATCTATTTTTATTCTTCTACCTATGACTTGGGGATGGTCATAGGGAAAAAATCTGATTGTCCTTTCCTTGTATGAAGGTATTAAGCTCTACAATCCCACTGTAGATGTAAACAGTTACTCATGACTAATACTCAGAAGGAAACAAACTGAAAATTACAAGACCAATAAGAAGGAGGGTTTTTTTTGAGAGACCCAAATAAATACGCAAAGGAGACAACATTTTGAATTTCTGAAGATAGAAGAGACACTAAAACACATCATACCCAACTTCATTGGCTAAATAAACATCTGATTAATTTTGCATCTCCAGTGATTTGGGGAAGTTGGTAGGTATCTGAAGTAACTTTCAACACTCACCTCATCCTTTATGTCTTCCTGCTGCTGGGCACTGAAGATCTCCATTGCAGCCATCAGCCTCATCATTAGCTCATCCACTGTTGTGTTACCTAGCAACACAGGAAGATAGCTGAACTTCATATCATTAAAGTCATTAAACAAAAAAAGTCATTTTACAATTAATCCATAAGAAACAGCCAGACTTTGGGGGGTGGGGAGAGAAGAAAAGTAGAAAATGCAGGTATCTTCACAGAATGCTTTTAGTTTGCCTTTTAACTGAAAATTTGGAACTGTTTTTACAAACAAATGTCAGTCATAGACTAAAATTTCAGCTTGAGCTTGCTTGCTTGAAACATTGCTTTTGTGCTTGTGTGGAGTAACTATTTTTTTCTTCTAATCATCAGTGTTTAAGGGAAGTAATGGATCTGTGGTTCCCTGACATAAAATTGATTTTACAGTTTTAGAATTCTCGGGTATAATCAGGGAGACTGAAGCAATTGCTTAGTTAGCTAACAAAAGGTAGGATGCTGGCAGCAGCAGCACTCAAGTAGATTGGTTTAAAAAAAATGGAAAAACCCCAGAATACAGTGACTGAATGGATGTGTGCGCACGCATTTTTATTCAAGTATAACTAGCAGTAAAATTTCCAATATCATAATATATTCTCTTCCGTATACTTACTTCTGATAAAACTTGTTAAGCTCATAGTAGCTGAAAAGTAATTTGTCTATATATCAAGAAATGTAGCACATGCATAGGAAAATAGCTATTGCCTTGATTTTTCTACCAGCATGCCTCCAGTCTTCAGTAAGACTGAAAGATTAGTTTCATTTCCCACTATGAAGGACTCAGTCTTTGCTTCCTCTTCCTAAATTGAAGACTAGACTACCCATTACAGCCACTTGTCATAGTAGTTAGAAGGTTTTAGACCATGAGAAGAGGCAAAAAATATAAAGTCTTAACATCTGCCAGCCTAAACAGTCTTTGGTCCCTAGCAGAACAATACCAACAAGAGCTATACTTATATTGGTGATGCTGGTCAAAAGTTTCGAAGGAGTAAACTAACCAGCAGCCACAGTACTGCTGAACAAAACAAAACTGTCCCCATAGTTTCCAACCCCGGCAAAAAGTAAAAATCAAAAGCAAACTTAGACAGTCTGCATTTCAATAAACGCCACTGGGACTTAAGTTTCTATATTGTCGTATCTCTTCTGTAAACATGCCTTCTCACCCAGCCCTGAAAGGCCCTCATTGTTCCCATTTCTAGCACTTGCTACCTTAGCAGAGAGTGTTATCCCGCATGCTACAACACGCATGACTTCAGAGACTACCATTCATTTGAGGGCATATTGTTAAAACATGCCAGTGTCCCAGTTCATGGGAAAAGAACAAGCACAGCACTGCTGATTTTTGTTAAAGGATAAATTTATAAGTAAGGCTGCAATAGGTGATTGCTGTACTTCAGTTCAAAAGGTTGGAGAAATCCTGACAAGGCATTAAAACTTAATGAATATAATGGCATAATTTGGATTATTTTTATATTATAAAGTTGCATTGTGTCACGACTTTGAGTCACCAAGGTGTTCAATCAGTTAGGTCATTTAAGCCAATAACCACCCCTGACTTCAGAGGGATTACAGAGGTGCTGAGCTACACTGCAGAGTTATAAAGCTAAAATAATTTATATGAATCAAGTTTTATAAGTAACAGAACTACAACAAATTAGTGTTGTGCTGTACCTTGCACTAAAGAGACAAAATCCATGCAAAATTAACCATTCTGTCCATAGGAAGGAGCACTACAGATTCCTCAAGAAAAGCATTAATCCCATATGCAGAAAGAAACAGCAAGGCTGCCTGCAAAAGGCAGCATTTCCTGAGGCTGAATGTCCTCTGGAAAATAAGGAGCTTAGAATAAAGATTGCTAGATATAAGCAATAAATAAATGAGGACACAATGTCATGAAAGCAAACTTGTGGAGAAAGCGGAAGAAATGAGAGGCAGCCATTCTTTGATGTATTTTAATTTGAAGAGTTACTGAGAACAGCAGTCAAAGGCCATCGCTCCACATCTAAGTCATCTTACTGTCAGCAAAATCAGAGGAATGGTTATGCCAGAAAGAACTGCTCATGTAAGCCAGAAAGCTTCATTATTGTGAGATTATATTAGTAACTTAAATTCTGATCTGATTTGGTGCCTCAACACTGCAGGCAGACCTGAAAAAGCAACCGCTGATCAAAAATGAGCCTGCTGCATGCAACAGGAGTCCACGGATTAACAAGGAACTACACACGAAGAACTAAATGCATGCTGACACGATGCAGAAAGCACAGCCAAAAGCTTCTGGAAATTGGGAATACATGTGGATATAAATTTGGAACACTAAGTGTAGCTCCTTATTTAGGACATCTGGCTTCTACTTTGGAAAAATGAAAAACTTAAACATGATTCTACTACCGTCCTGGCAACTTCAATCTATAATACCATGTTAATTAATATATTTCTGAAGAGTAGCTATTTATTTATTGTGGCAGCTGAAAGTTTCTTTTGTGTATTAAAATTAAACTAATATTCTGAGCATCTTAAGAAAAGAAATTGTTAGCACAGATGTCTTCTAACAGTTTCAATAGTCACGTAAGAAATACTTTTAACACAAAGTGGGAACTCTACCTTGTATTACATTCAATACTTCATTAGATGATCGTTTTCCCATGATAATAAGGAAAAGTGGAAACTGGTCTGTCTTCTGAGTTCGAATTGTTTGGGCTACAACACTCCCAAAGTGCCTCGTGCACATCGTCAGAAACCTAAGTGAGGGGGGAAAAAAAAAGTTAATATTGTAGGTGTGTTTTCCAAGTTAGTTCTTAAAAAATAATTATGCTAAATTCAGCAGTTTAACTGTTACTTACTGTTTAACATCTAGGCTTCTGCATTCAATTCTAGTGCTCTTTATCCTTTTTTATGATTGAGTTCTGAGAATCTTTACAAATATGATAGAACCCAGATTGTCTAAATTAAAACAATTAATAACCAGTTGAGACAGTGATTTATTTGATGGAGAAGTCTATTTCCTGTTACACTATTCTGCAGGCTATAATTCAAAACTAATGCCCCCTAAATAATCATAAGCCAATTGTTAAATTCTTCTAAAGAGAAACTAAGTAGAGTCATAATCTAGTAAACACAGCAAAGTATAAAAAAAGTATACTTTCATACAAAAGCATAATTTAAAGATCAATGAATTGCTTTTATCAGTCACAGAATTAAAACATGGTATTCAGAATTGTATTTTCTTTTGTACTAGTGCCCTGCCAGTGACATACTTAGCAATGCGGTCTAAAAAACAATAATTCTAAGCTTTTGACCAAAAAAGCTGTTGGATATTAGCATACAGAAGTCTAGCATTAGTATTCTTAACACGATCTTGAATAAATGAAAAAACTGATAAAGCTTTTCTCTTCCATTAGAGGACTGTTTGAAATTAGCATTTCTTTCAAGAGAAAAGGGTAGCTTATGATATGTTTTCAGATCTGATGGTAAAAAGTAAATGTCATAATAATAATGAATTATGAAAGACCAAATGCAAATATAGAATGCTTTAATAAGATCCAATTTAATAAAGTCTGTAAAAATAATGGACTTTTAATAACATGGGTCACAAAAGGCAAAACAGTGGAAATTCTGAGGACTAGCCACTGGTACAGGCTTATTAATTCTTAATTATGTTCATGAAAGGCAACTTAAATCGTGTGTTTTCTTATGCCTTATGATAATATTTTAGGTAACAACTACTCTGAAATGTATGCTCTAACTGAAGAGCAAAGTCCTGTTGTCACATGCATTAGAAGTCAAATCTATTTGAAAAGACAAACTGCATTAAAATGTCAAGCGCTCCAAGTCATTTCTTCTCAAAGATACTGAAAAGATTCAAAACTGTAATTTTTTAATCAACATATATTGTATCTAATAAAATGGCTAAAAATTGCTAAGTCTGATGAGTACAATATTGAGCTGGTCTGAGGCACCTGAAGTACAAAAAAAATACCCTTCCTCAGAGAGAATCTGTAGTGTAACTATGGCCGCAGTCGGATGGAAGGCGACCGAGCGGTGGTGGTGAGTGAGTATTTCACAGCCATAAGTGTTACTGGCCACTACCTTTCTTTTCCTCCTTGATTCTCTGTCCTTTGCAATTCAGAACCATCGCACACACAGACATTGTCAAAACCACCAAATAGACACTGTTATATCAGAAATAGCTATGTAGAGACATACCATCTGGTAAAGATAAAATTAAGTGTTCATAAAGTCTGGACATATAAACTCTTAAGCTAAATAAACTATTTTGATGTTTGCTTTTCAAGGTGGGAACACGTAAGAGAAATCTTGGTCTCACAGAAGTCAACTGGGATCTTCTATAGCAAAATGACTTCTGTGAGCTCAAGGTTTCACTTCTGGAAGTGAAACACAAACACGGTAGACAATTGAACTGAATTCCTGAAACTGTTTAACAGTCTCCAAACACACCGCAGAAGAAAAGCACTCAAATGTCATGGGAAAACAAAATACTTAACTGGAGGTGAAGAAGAGCTGTAGAGAATAATGCTAGAAGGATTAAAACAAAGAGACTACTTGCAAAACTGGGTGTTTTAATCAATTCCATATTTAGTCAACCCATAACTCAGTCTCAAGATATGCTTTTATAGGTATGGGTTTTGTACACAGAGGATCCTAAATGAAGTAGGTATCTCAGCATGTTATATGATTTCCCAAGTATTTTTTTTTCCAGGAAATTAATTTTCCTATGTGGAACTCTGGATGATTTTGTAGAACCTGACAGATGATGATACCTCAGGGTCCTCCATAATCAAAGCTGGGAACAGGTTTTAACACCCTGGCTTCAGAAGATGGCATGCTATGCCAGGATGTGGTAAGGGCACACATTCCTGGTTGAGTAACAGCAGCACTGTTGAGTAACAGCCAGATGCCATCATCTCCCATCACGGTGTGTTGTTTGCCCTTTTTTTTTTTTTTCCAGGCCACTCCTTACAGCCACTAGTGCCACCTACCCTGCTCTTTCAAATCACAGCCCTTCCTCTCCTGCTTCTTGCAATCTTCAAGGACAGCAGCCAGATCACTCACATACCAGTTACAAGAGCAGCTTGTGCCAATTCTGACCCAAATGCCACAGATTTGCCAGTGCTGCCATGAGGCAGCCTTTCTCTTTCTTTGGGGAGGAATGAGAAACAACTCTTCTGCCCAGCACATCCAGCTTTGCATAACGAATGTCCAGATTACAGCATGGGCAGCTGCAACGAGGATGTTCATGGGAGAGGAATGACCAGCTGGTAGTTATCAATATGTATCTCCAGAGCAGAGCAAAAACACACGAGAAACTTCTTACTAATGTGATCCATCAAAGTAGATCCTACCCTTTGGAATCAAGTAAGTCCCCACTTGTCCATTGAACTAAAATGTAGTAAAGCAAACAAAAATGTGAAGGTTCAAAAGATGTAACACTGAATAAAGAGACAGCAGCAGCATTCTCCTCTGCCTACACCACATGACTCCTCTTCACCAGCAATTACTCACACTCATGCTCTTTGCCAGGTCAGAGGTAAGTGCTCAGCAATCACCCGTAATGCGTCTCTGCTTTTCATTTTAATACATGTGGAGGAACTGAATTTTCATTCATGATAGTTTTTCTCATGCCTTTTAACAGATATTGCAACTACTTCACTGATGGTATATTTTTTTTCCTTTTCTGCCTTTACTGATTCTGTGATTGCAGACTTTTTTTTACTTTCTTCTACATTCGTATCCAAAAAAAAAAAAAAAAAGGAAAAAAAAAAAAGAAAAAAAAAGAAAAAAAAAATCCCCTCTGTGCTAACATTTACTGTCAGAACTGTGTGAGTAGGACCAAAACAATCTGGTGCAATAATGAGTATTTTACTCCGTACATTGCTAACAAGGGATTTTCTTACTTTCATCTAAACAGAAGTGTGCCAGATCTTTCAGTGGCATCTCCAGAGCTGCCAAGAGAACTGCCTGTGGAGTGCATCAAAGAGCCAGATGTCCCTTTGGGGAGAACTGTTTCCCACAACATGCTGGATTACTGTGATCTCCAACCAAAAGTGGAAATAGAGGAACGCCGCCAGAAAGGGAGGGCAAATGGCACCCTACTAGTCCTTTTATTTTTAAATTACAAAAATATTAAAGAAGGGAAAGGTATGAGAAAGGCAAAAATGCATTTTATGAAGGAAAAATTCATTTTTTTAATATATATATCTATATCTCCAAAGTTACAAGAAAAAAGTTCAACATGAAAAGTAATAGTTTGGGCAGATGGCATCATTTCCTGACTTCTTTCATGGCTCACTAGCAATGAAACCAGAAGTTATTCAAGTTAAAGAATAAACACGGACACTGTCCATGGCTTGACAAATACAGAAACAAACCCTAAAAACCACGACCAACTGAACTTTATAAATGGAGATTGAACAGGTATTAATTCTTAGACATGGTTGACTCCTTTAAAAGCATCACACAGGAAACATTACTCTAGAGAAATGAAGCTGTTAATTTGGGGGGCTGCTGATCACCACACAGCAGTTATCCCTCCCACGTGCACTCCAAGATAACCTGTGAGAGGAGCATGTTTGTAATGCATTAGCTTCCCAGAGACAAATGTTACTGTTCCCAATCAGCTAATATGTGACATTATATTAAAATACACTCCTGCCATAACTTTGTTGCAATTTTATCATAAAATGCCATTTGTTTAATGTGAGGCCCTTTGGCACATGGTGCCTGCCATGCTTCTTGCAAAGGACTTTTTACAGAAAGGCTGCACTGCTGATGTTTTTTGCTATATCATCTCAGCCTGAAGTCCAGCTCAAAAGGCAGCAGTATGACAAAATCTGACAACTTCTTCTAAGATATCTATTCCCTTTTAGACTGAACTGGTGTTTGATCCACAACTGGGATGATTTGGGGGGGGGGGGAAGTGATTTACTTTTGGTTAGATAGTTCCCAAGGCCAACCTTACTTTAAGAATCTTTTAAACTTCAGAAATGGATGTGAAAAAAAAAAAAAACTTCTTTCTTGAGCATGATGAAAACAATGATGAATATTAAATATGCAAAAATTCTGATTATTTTTAATAATTATAGAATGGACAAAGTCAACATAAGACTCATTAAAATGTTAATATAAAAATAACATTTTTGTATTAGGTATTTCCATTTCTAAAAAAGTAAAAGCTGAGATCATGAAATGGTCTATTAAAAGAAGCTTGCTATCCATGGTTTCCAGAACACAGGGTTGTTATTTTCTTATACACATTGGGAGGACTGTAACCGTTGACACAAACTCAAGGGTGATTGAACAACAGATACAAGGTATGGTTTTAAGTTGATAAAGCAGAAACAAATGATGTGTATATCCTCTTTTGTATCCACACACTCAATTACCAGGGATTCAGATGTAAAAAGGGTGAATTTATCCACTTTTTCTTTATTCAGGAGTAAAGCTTAGATGAGTGGGTTATCTCTCTTCATAAAACATGGAAGATCTAATTTCATCTTGCAAGGTTCAAACAGATTAGGTAAATACTTTATAAACCCATTTAGTCTAAAACACATCCCTCTAGAAACTCATTAATCCATCCTTTCAGATACCACTGGACACCAAACAAAAATCACTGGTAAAAGTATAAGATATACCTGGACTCCTTGCTAAGACACTGTACTAGAAATGGAAAACACATGAAACATTTGCATACGAGTGGTAGTTTTGATTATTGCCTATCATATTAGAATGGCCTGTAATATGATTTGCTAAGGAATATCCAAAGGCCTGCTACAGGTACTTTTAATAATAACCTAGATAAGAACAGCCAGTATCTTCAGTTACTTTACAGACATTAATGCAGTGGGAGAAGCTACAAGCAAACTGGAAGTCAGTAAAAAAAAAATAAATCAGATTAATCTTCACAAAATATGAGAAACATTCTGACAAATAAAATGCAATTCAATGAGGACAGTGAAGAGTCTCTGAGCAGGAGCAACAATTGCACACATACAGATTAAAAAAGAAATAAGAAGAAGTCATGATGTGAAGACAGCAAGCATAATCTTGGTGTGAGTAAAAAGAAGCATGGTTTGTAGAAAATGAAAGAATCCTCCTTCTGTATTTGGCACTGAGAAGGCAGTTTTAGGCACAGTGCTTCAGTAAAGATGTGGACCTATTACAGAAGGACCGCATGAAGGTAGCAGTAACAAATGTCTACAAAAGGACAAGCTACAAGGAAAGGCTGAAGGAAACACAGATACTCAGTTCAAGAAAATTGCAGGAAAACATAACAGTCATTTAAGTCCAAAGAACACAGCAGCAGAAAGGAAGAAAATAACTCACTGCCTACTGAGTGCACCAAGATGTGATTGTCACTGGTTGCTGCAAGAGAAACTTCAGTTAAATAATAGTCTGAACTGCCTAAAGGGAGTGAAAGTGAAGTACTGGAACTGGTTATGGAGAAATGCTGAGAAACCTCCCTCACACCCAGGATTAGATCAGACAACCATCAGTCAGGAATGATGCAGGTACAGCTGAACCTTCTGGCCAGATATGGACTGAATGCTCATCTGTCCAGAGACAGTCAGAACAGTAACAAAGAGGATGATGGACAAAAGGTCAAAGCAGAGTCACCCTAATCTAAAGAAAGAGGATGGGCACCTGCACTTTGGCAAGGACTCTGTCCCAAACGAGCACCCTGCAGTACCAAGGAGGTTCATTCACACCTTTCAGCTGCATTTTGGTACAAACTATTCTGACTCTGCCAGCTCAATGATTTCTTCTGACGGTTGATTTAGACGCATAGATGCAGCTGAATTTCTCTACAGCTTCAATTCCATCTGGCATTAGACTTCACTGGTGCATTTGTGGACTTGAGATGGACCTCTGAATGACTTCTCCTGCCTCAAAAGAGTCCAAGTCTGACTGTTCTTCTGTCTTCACCTCTTTCACACAGGACACTACAGAGCTTTATTCTTTCACCTTTTCTGTTCAACAAGCTTAATGAACTAGGCTGTAGCTTGAGTACAGTGGAAAAGAACTTGCTTTAGGTTTTGGTTTCATAGCAAAGACTTAAAATATATGCTTACAAATGTACCAGTTTAGTTAATTCCTGTGGTTTTAAATTTTTTTTTTTTTCAGGTGACCTTAAAGTATCACTACAGGCATATAAAATGATGCACTGAAAACCTTAATCACATCAGAGAGACTACTTTCTATTTATAGTTGAATATTACAGAGACATCCATATCTCACTAATCACAATCAGATTAAAATGCATTCTCTGCTGGTTTTTAGCTTTCTGAATTTGAACATTTTTAGACTACTAACATGAAATTACCTTGAAGCACATAAATATTTAAGCAGGGATAGTTTACCTTTTCTGGTGGGTGTATAATAAACAGTTTAACCATCATCTATATACAGGCTGTTTTGTTCTCCATCTAAAGAGACAATCACCTTTTATTCTTTCCCTTTTTTCCTTCGTTTCAGTGCTATTAGGAAACTATTCACAAGTGCAACCCTGAACAATACTATGCAGTAATTATGACTAGATGACAAAGAGATGCGAACAATTACTGAGCCCATTTTGAAACCCTACACTAATAAAGTCATTAGATGCTGCCCTTGCCATGAGCCTTCTAAAAGCTTCTGAAGTTACAAGAACACACGGCATTGTCCATTAGGACAATCGCTGCTGGCAGAATGCAAACCTTGAGTTAAACCATGCTGCAAATTGATCTTGACATTCTGTTAAGACCGCCACTAAAATCAAAAGCAAAGGAGAAAAGGAGAAAATGAGCGGGTGGGATGTAATCATGGAACAGAAGGGTTCCCTCCTCACCTTCTTTCCTCTTCCTCCTCAAAACAAACCATACAGAAAATGACAAACTCGCCTGGCGTTCAAGAGCCTTTATTTTTAAAACATTAATTAGACTTTTGACCTGTTTTTATTGACTGGCACTGTATTGCTATTAAAGTAAATTAAATAAAATATTGCAAAATACAATAGAAAAGGTTTTCACACTGTTCTGTGAAACCTGTTAAGGATTTAGTGCCTAAAGAACACGTCCAACAGTTTTGCAAGCAACATATACAGAATCTACGGTCACTCCTGAAGAGGCAGGGAGAAATTAACTCACCGAGTCCAGCTCTCACAGACCCCACACCTGCAATATATTTGCTGAAGGATCAAATAGGATTGGGGAGCTGGAGTAATATGGTCAACTGGTCTTCATCCAGGCATGCATCATTCAGTAGGTTAGTATTAAGGGTCAGCAACTGTGAATATGGCTAATTACGTGATGACGGAAATTGCAGGTGAAGACAACCTGCTGCTCAGAAGCACTTTAGTCAATTAACTCTTTCCTAAGCTTAAGCAAAGTGAAAAACTATCATTTGAACATTAAAACTAACAAGTACCTGTCATCAGAGCTGAGAAAAGTGAGCAACAGCTTGAATGCAGCGCCCAAGGGCAATGATATCACAAGCTAAAAAGCTGTTACAGGCAGCTTTTATGGTTTTGGCATTGCTTTGCTTGGTAAATGTTATGTACACTGGAAATCTGTTAATATTATGCATAATGTTTGTAAGTGCTGTGTGTACAAACACAAGGGGATGTGTGGTATGTATGTATATGTATTCACTATATATCTGTCCTGGATAACAAATATATATTAATGAATTAACATATAGATACACCCCTCCCATCCACAAGCATGCAATTATGTTAGAATAATGGTATTTAGACAACTCTTTCAAGTCAGAAAGTGCCAGAACTATAGCTGCTCATGTCTGGCTCTCCTGCTTTATCTATCCCATAACCTCTGTGGGAACCTGAGGACTGGCTTAGCCCATGCGATGGCCCAAGGCAGCCAGGAGCTGCAGCAGCTGCGTGCTCTGACCAAAAGGCAGGGCCAGAACTGTCAATGCTGCTGCTGTCGGACACCACCACTACTGTCCTGATACCTCCTGTAAGCGTATTTCTGCTGCTTGGAGTGGTGTGGTAGCAAAAGAAAGAAAACAGTGACTTTTCAGCTCATGATTCACCCCAACCTGAGTAGAATGCAACAAGAAATTAAAAGATATACCTGTAGCCTTGCAGTTTTTTGGGTTTTTTTTCCCTCCCTTGACCACAGACAACATAAACTACAAGAATGTTCCAAAGAGTTACTCACTAAACTGAAGTCCAAATTATAGGTGATAAAGATTTCAGGTAGATTCCTTAACAGTATTCTAAAAGCACCACATTATTTTCCTAAATTAAAGATAATTATTTTATTATATTATTTAACTTTTGGGGTTTTTTTAATTGATGTTTTTACATAATTTGCAGAATATAGTTCCTTCATGTACCTGCCTCCTACATCCCTGAACACAGGAATTAAAGAGTAGTCCTGAATGGCAGGAAGGTGCAACAGGCCACTTGCTTACAGGCAATTAAGAGATGGAGGGAGTTAATGCATGATTTTCCAGATGCTTAAGATGTCAGCTGCACTTCAAATTCCAGACCATGAGTCATCAAATGGTTTACATGGTTCACCCAGATCATGGATTTTTATCCCTACAAACTCCTAGTGATGCACTGAAAGTTTGCTAATTAGATTGTCCTCCATTTTGTTAATAACTTGTCTGTTAATGAGATATTATTTTACTCGTGCTACATATGAGCATCTTTTTTATATAAAAATATTGCTATCATATGCTGTACATTTCAAAATATCAGTTTATTTGCCACATGATCTAAACATACTATGTGTCATTTATTGTTTGAATTTCTTTGTAAAAAGGTTATCTACATTTTTATGTGTTATTAGTCCCAAATAATTGTGGGTTTTTTTTTTCCTTTAAGTTGGCTTGATCTAATTATTAACAGCCTTTCTCATTTTTTTTATGCTAATGATCTGAATGTTGAGACGTGTATTTTTATAAAAATCATCCTACTTTTTTTACTGCTCTCAAATTTAAACTAAATATAGCGTTTTTCTGTAATGGGAGTTATTCCTTCTCTGGTTGACAGGGCAAAATTTCACAAAGGTGTCCGTCATTATGGGGTCCACACAGGCAACAGGTTTTTTTGGCAGTGCAAGAGTCAAAATAGAGCAAAATACTTTGTAAGAAAAGGAAATTAGTGAGATAATGACTGGATTTTCTTCCTATTAGTGTGATAGTGGAAACCATTTTCAACACTTCAGGCACAGGCTTTGCTCCATGGGCTGGATTTGCCTAAACTTTCACTACAAAAAAATCTGCCTGGAAGGAAAGATACAAGTAAAACATGAGACACCTTGGAGGTGGGGATGAAGATGGACAAAAGGAGAGATGTCAGGGAGGAGATGGGCACAGGCAAGACACAATAACTTGTGTCTGGCAGGAATGCCTGGCAATACACTTGTCCTCATGTTAGGGTTATAAGCAAAAATTTAAACATTTTGGAGAGGGACGTGAGAGATTTCAGCTTATGGTGACTGAGATGATTAGTTAGAATTCTTAGTTCTTGATGTTACAGATTTGAGCCACATAAATCAAGTTACTGAGCCACCACCAACTGGCCTTAGGGAGTGGATCGAGTTCACCTGGACACTCTGCTTCCCTCTGAGATGTGTAACAAAAGTTTTGATCTTTATAAAGACATGCCTTGGACCATAAGCATTTCTTACAAACAAACCCTAAGCAAAAATAAGGAACACAGAGTCTCCAGCTGCAAAAGGCATCCCACTCCTTTTGACAACAGACAAGTCTATATTAACTCATGTTGCTCACATACTGTTATGAGCAGGCTGTTAGGCAGCCTTAGCAATTAGCTCTGTTAGTTCCTGTTTGCACCTCTTTGTTCTCCTTGATTTTTATTTTAGCCTCAGCCCCTCTTATTTGGGCATTCATAAGTAGTATTTGCTTATTCATAAAATAAAACTTAATTAATGTGCAACCTTCTTCTAAAACCACACACAATTTCTTTCAGAAAATATCTGATAGGTGGGTACAGATGATCTCAAAGAGCTTTGGCTCCTCCACCCACAGCCCAAGCTGCCCTGTGGCAAGCCAGACTTCTGGTCATAAATGATGTCCCAGCCAATAACCTTGAACTCCAAGGTCTGTTGTACTCTATCAGCACTTCTCCACACATGCCTAATTTCACTGTGCCTGTCATCAGCATCTTCATATTTCTTCTGCAAAGACCCTTTGTGGCAGTATTAATTAAGTCCAGCTCCAAGCCAGGGCTAGCAAACTTCCTCCCAGACCAGTCATTCCAAAGTGCTGTTTTCCCACTTCCTTTCAAAACTTTTTTATCCTGTTTTCTTTAAGCTAATTTCCAGTCTGACACTGGCAGTCACTTTATTGAAGGCTAGAAAGTCTCAGGACTTCTGCTGTAGAAAATCAGCTATTGAAGGAGAATATCACTGTCCAGGAACAGTCTAACTGCACCCAGGATCAAGACAAGAGCCCTGGGTATCAGAGAAGCACACTGGTATTGTTGACAGACTGTTTTAATGAGCACAGTAAGTAGATTTGGATTTGTATATGTCTTCCATGTGATGCAAGGAGTGGGTGCTGGAATAATGAATGATTTCTGTGACTGCATGGCACTTCTGTTGCGGTGTGAGAATTAGCAACAGTGTGACTCCGCTGTCAATAAGAAATGATGTTATCGGGTGTCTTGAACCAAAGCTCAAGAATAAGAATAGCCCTAAGGAGAAATAATTTTTTTGGTCTAAAGGTAGTATCCTGGTAAAAATACTGTGTGCAGATATGTTTAAAGCATGTATCATGGGGCTAATGCTTCTCAAAAGCACCTGTATTGCACCACATGCTCTACAGAGGTGGGATGAACATTTGCAGTACATCTGGTAAGTCTGGGACAGACTTTTTGCATGTCCAGTTTAGATTTGACATCCATGGGAAGACTGGAGTCCTCACATGCACCACAAAGCAAATCCACCTATGTGAGGTACACGCATCTAGTTCTTGTGGTAGGCAGTAGCTGATGTCTCAGGTGAGCTGTTGGTCAACTGTAAGCCTGGAGGAAATGCACAAAATCCTGTAATTCCATCAGGATTGAAATGCCATGAAGGGATAAGTGATGTAGCCAGGAACCCTTAGGAAATGCCTCAAAGGGACATTTCAGATGCCGTGGTCAGGAGCAGTGGTGTATGAAGACAAACATACCAGGGATGACACCTTTCCTGTAGCACTGGACAAAACCAAGAAGCTCAAGACCTTACTCCACCTTCTTGTACAGCCTGTTTTAGTCACCGTGGAGATGTTACAGCTAGTTACTCTAGCAAACTAACAAAAAAATTCAACAGAAATAATTTTTTCTACAAAGCTAGAGAGGAGTAGGGACATTTTTGTCTAAAAGAGCATGTCGCAACATTAGCATGACATAATATTACCTTTTGTTACATATTACATATAAAAGTGAAAACCAGGCTCTGTATGATAACATAAATGTTTGATGGCATTTTGGTTTTGGGTTTTTGTGTGTGTGTGTTTTTGTTTGTTTGTTTGTGTGGTTTTGTTTTGTTTTGGATTTTTGTTGTTGTTTATTTTTTTTCTATGAAAACATCAAGAAAATTCGGTTGTTTTTTTCATAGATGGGATTATGTTAGAACTCTGGTTAGGAAACTCTATAAATAGTGTTATATATTTATAGAAGGAAGGAGCTTGAAGTGAATGGGTGAAAGAAGAAACTTGTTCAGGTTTTAAAATCTTTTCAGTTGAGTGTTTTTCTTTCTAATTATTCAGAGAGTGAAAGGGCACGAATTCATCGGGGAAATGGATCTTCCTAAGACACCATTTGACCAACCACTTTCGCAATGCTCTAGGACAAATTCTGTCCTTCTTGCTAAGAAGGAATGGACTCTGAGATGACAGAAGAAAGGAATCAGTTGCATCAAATCGCTGACGTAAATTTATTCTGAACGGGTCTCTCTGCTGTGGTGTTTAAATCACTGGTGGCTGATTTTACTGGTATCCCTTCCATCTGTACCAGGAAAGGAGATGAAATAGTTATGGTGGCAGGAACAGAGTTTTATGGGAATAGATCCATCCTCAAGATTTTGAAAACTAAAATCCCAGGGGTATATCTGCTACAGGGATGCTACACTGCACTGAACCTCCTGCAGAGCTTAGCTACAGAATTAACCTCTCTTAATCCAGTGTGCAGGCAAGAGTCTCAAGCTCCAGGGAGGATGATGCAGGAAGGTAGGGTCTCTGTATCCAAGAGCCTCAAGCCATTGCCATCACGTTTTACTTACCTTTCTAAAAACAGATTTTTCAGATCCAGGTGTGGGACATGGAAACAAGACATCCTGACATATGATACCTGAAGAGCTGCTGTTGCTCAGGACCTGGAAGACTGAGCTCTGGCATGGTGGCAAAAGAGCATGAGAGGTTGGATCAAAGCGCAGCATTGCATCTCAGTTGGTGGTACAGTGGGTCTAAATGCACTGGGGGTAGCAAATCTGACAGAAATGGGTCCCTGTGGGCTGAGTGCTTCCCAGGGACATCAGTGACCAGAGATGACAAGTCATGAGAAAGGGGAGACAAGATGTTGTAGAGAAGTGAGCTATCCAAGGGACATGTGTGCACCTGATATTGACACCAACGGATGGAAAAGCTGTTGGGAAGATAGAGTGCCTGGTTATGAGGAACCCATGACTGATGAATTGTTCTGTTTTCCCCAGGCTGATATTGTGGTCCTTTCCATCATTTTTTAAAATTTTATTTTTAAACAGAGAAGTACTGTTTAGCAAGAACACTACAGTGAAAATACCCCCCTTCATATCTGAATACAGCCCCATCACTGCCATCAATGCCATACAGGAGCATTTTGTAGGTAAAATTCAAGAAAAGGTGAGTAAAGACAAGTAAGGTTACATAAGGCCAGGTTAAGAAGTTCAAGTCGAAAAAAACCTAAAAATCCATACAATCAAATATTTCCTTAAACCAGCTTGTTTATTTCCATGAAAATTTTCCACTGCTTGAACCTCTTAGAATTTAATTTGCAACCTGACCTTAGTTTCTGTGGGGAAAAAAATCTCCATGAAAAACCATCAGAAAGACGAAAGGAAATCTTCTCATTTGAAACACTCTTCTCATCCCATGGCAGTGTTATGCTTAGGGCTCTGTTCAGTCACTAAGATAAAAGTTTCTAAAGCCATTTGAGAAGCCCTGAGGTGTTCTGCATGCCTGAAATGTCAGAAGGGTTTGGGTTTCCACCAGGCATGTGGAAATGCTTGTCACGATTGCCAGATTTGAGTCTCTAAGGGTGTATTCCCTACAACATATACAAATCCTGCAACTGAATCCTTCATTATTTTTTCCTGAAGAAAGCCACTAATTTTACTGAGGAAAAACTTAAACTTTTTCCTAGCTCCTCCAGATCCAAAACCCACATCTATTTCAGTGGTCTGCTAAACAGTTGCAAGTCTTTATACATCTTCAGGCAGGATTATATTTTATTTATACGTCACTGTCATAATTTCTATGTTTTCCTTGGTAAATCTCATTTTACAACCATCTTTGTAATTTATTAAACTCCTGACACTTCTGGGTAAACAGAAGCTTGCCCTACCTAAGTTTATGCACAGGTTTACCCTTGGAGTAAGCTCATCAGAAGTGCATATTGGTAGGGACATTAGTGCTGGGGGCACTGCTGCCAGCTCCTCCTCTTGCTCCTCCTGACTCACATGTTTACATCCCCATAACTTGCCAGCACTTAGTTATCATGAAGGAATTTCAGTGAAGCATAAGCTCTGAAAGCAAATGTGTATTGCAGTACTAGCCAGAGCAAGGTCAGTATTCCCCTAAAATCTGAATTAAAATTCTGTTAGTGCTCTTTCTCACTCAGAAGCTACAATAGCATATACATATATGCACCTGCTCAAGCTGGTGTTCTTGCTTTGACCACTTGCTGGTAAAGTATCTGTGATTTTCTCAGACTTGGAATATTTTGTGGGATGTTTAATTTAAACAAAAAGTGACTGGCAGGTTTTACAAGTCCAAAATAAACCTGAGACCTTCACCAAATCTATTTTTATTTCTGCCTCTGCTATTAAGCTGGTCATTGGTTCCCATGAGGGAGCTGGCTCAGACACACTTGGCATCACACTGGCACGTTCTGATGGCCCCATCCATCATGTATTTTGTTATTACAGTGAAAGTCTTTTCTCATGAGTGGAAGATGATCTGGATATTTTTTATTTCTTATGCCTTCTACGTGCTAGTACTTTGCTTTAAAATCCTGTCTCTATAAGCAGGGGTGTTTAATAGGAATGTTTTTCTCTTTCTTGCTCCCCATTGAAGTGTCAGTGATTCCTCTTCTGTTCCATTTTATCCTCCGATAGAAACACACATCGGAAGGTTCATAAAACATGGGTCTTCCTCCTTATCCAGGATCAGTGATTTTCCATGAATTCCAGGACACTTGTATGAACTCAACAGTAAATGCTCAGTGCTTGTGAGGAACTGCAGAAACTGGTTTTGGTAAAAAGAGGGATTTTGCATTGAGGCAAACATGGACTATTTCTGAATGTATGGCTTGTGATTTGTGCATGAAATGAACCAGATGAAAGTCTGCAAAGTGCTGTGAGGAAGGGAACCACAAGGCTTCATACAGCTGTAGCAGGAGATATCCTCAGGGGAAATTAAGTAAAGGAAGACTTGTTTTGTGCAATAACTCTGGAGGTTTATAGTCAGTAGTAGGCTTCACACAAAATTAATGCAGTAGGGCTGTAGAAGGCATCAAAGGTGCCTGAAGAACAACAAGGGTGGGATCAATAGCCAACTTAAACCAGTAGTCAAGCTGTCCCTTCTTGGTGTCCTCAAGGCACACTCACCCATCAGCAGCTCAAGGTGTGCATATTCTTGAGAGGGTAAGAGATTTCTTATGTTATCCTAGATTTTATTTTTCACTTTGGTCTGAGAAATTTCTTCACTCTCTAACATAAACAAATATATTTAATCATCCTAAGGCAAATTTGACCATTTTCCAGATCAAAGCTTTGGTGACATTTGCAAATGGAGTGTAAATGCTATCAATATGTCAGTCTTTTCACCACACCACCACTTACAGTGTCTGGGACGCAACCCTGCTTGAATCAAAAGGCTGCCAGCTAAGCAAATATAGTGAAATCGTGGGAGGGACAGTTGGAGAAATTAACTGCTGTGGGCTATAGTTAATGAGTGGTTTGACAAGGAGAAAATCATGGTCATTAAAGTGTACAAATAGAATGGAAACAAAACTAACACCGTGAAAAAAGAGTTTGTTCACATACATTAGAGGCTTATTTAATCCAGAAGTTTACTGACTTTTTGTAGGATCTACCCCCAACCAGCTACTGAAGATTTTCCAAATAGGATCAGTGAGATCAATCAGAATATTGAAACTTTGAAGTGTGGGTTGCCTGCTGGGTAAAAGTATGCAAAATATGTCTAAGACTTCATTAAAAAATGTCTGCAAGACATCTTCCATAAGATATGCAAGTGTCTGGTAGCACTGCCTCATTAAGACAAAAAGCCCTAAATGGTCACTCCCTGAAGAGCAGGTGTTGTGCCACATGATAGCCAGCCACAGGGGCATTCTGCTTGTGCCTGTTCTGCTCCTAAGCAAGAAAGCCTCCAGCAGAGGAGCCAGGTTTGCTTAATGCAGTACTGTGGCTATGCCTAAGAAAGAGATGATGATATCTTTCAGTATTCAGACCCTGCTGTCCACCTGGGTGGCCACTCTGGTATTTAATTATCCCGGATGAAGCATATGAAAATCAGGCAACAGGACAAGGGAGTCATCCCTGGGATGGAAGGATGACTACATGGCTCAAGGGACATTTTTAAACATTTTCTGCTTCCTGTGACAGGTCTGGTTTGTTTGTTTGTTTGTTTTTCTTGGAAGGAAAAAATTAAAAATTAGACTACCCTGAAGATATTGATACCAGACACTTTGGAAAGTATTCATTTGTTCTAATTTCTACAGCAACATTCATATTAAAGCTTCCCTACCCTTAATTTTAGAGCATCATTGTAACTATCTTGTTATTTCCAGTCACAGAGTATTCACAGCCTGCACTTGCATATACATCCAGGGCACAAAAACCACAGAATGGTTGAAAGTTATCATGACCAGCAAAGGCCATGGTACCTAGAAAATACAAGTGATACATAACTTTGTGGTGTCTTTCAGAGCACATAGTTAAAAAGCAAAAATGTTTTTATGTTTTCACAAGTGCTGGTTAAGCTCTGGCAGAAGAAGCTGAGGTTTTTTTTTCCTATTTCCAGTTCTTTTAAATAACACCAAAGTGTCCACACATCAGTTGTCAAAGCTGGTGCACAACTTGGGAGGTGTGTTATACCAATCACCTTTCTTCCCATTAATTGTCATTAATTTGTTTAGTCTTTTCAAAAAAAAAAAAAAAAAAAAATTCTGGACAAGAAAAACTTCTTCCATTACCTGCTTTATAATCACCTTACCTCTAGACTCCTGAAATATGCTCATACGGATGTATCAAGGAAGTAAGATCCAAACTGAAGGCAGCATACGTACGACACCCAACAGCAGCTGCTTGATTTGTTTTAGCTAAACGTGAGTTTCAGTTGTTATTTCATATTATTAAATACAAATAAGAGATAGTATGGTGTCTATGTACATAGGATGTTCCGAAAGAAATTATCTGTGCCTTGAATTTACTGATTTAATTGTTTTGCCTTTTTCATTTCCTTTGTGCCATTTTTGCTCCATCATTCCCTGTTTCCCCAGTTACATAGCCTGATATCCTACCCTAAGTAATCAATACATAAACCTGATTTTTTGTTAATGAACTGTGATTGGTCTTCTAAATCATGGGGTACTTCTTCTGTCTACTTTAGTCAACTGTACCTACATTCTTAGAAGGAGAGTCTGAAGAAGAATGGAAGTTTTAATTTTGCTAGACATGAAGTGAGAAAATAATGAGATGAGCAGAAATGCATTTCAAGAAACATTGTTTATTTAGGTTGCCTGAAAACACAGCCTGAAATATCGTTCTTAAAAATAGGCTACTGGAAGACAAAGTGACCGAGTCCTTGAAAACCAAAATTTTCATTTCAATTCATTCATACCATCTGAGTCTACACAAGTAGAAGGTTTAGTTAGGTGGATCTCCGGATTGTTTCATTTCCTCTAGCAGGACTTTGGAGCAGAAGTTGTGATTTCCTGTGTATTTGGTCTAGCAAAAAATCTGACTTCCTTCAAGACACAAGCACAGTCCTGATCCACTTGTTCTACCTCATAGAATATGTACAAGGATTAACATGAAGATAATTTCAGACATTTTATAATTATTGATAGTATTTCTTAAATTATTACATGAGAGAGAGGGAAGTAAGCAGGTACCACCAGAATAGAGTTTAGTGGTACAAAAATGAAAGAAGCAGGTTTTGAGGAGTGTAAGAGAGCACGCTTTGTGTGTTTCAGATGTAAAAAGAAGGCCTTTTTTTTTTTCTCTGGTTCATACATATAGTATTGGGAAATTACTGCATAGCTAATGCACGGCATAAATACACCTGTATGTCATATGCCTAACTCCACATTTCACTAATTACTTTCAGTTGGCATGGAAAATTAGGTTCACTGTTAAAAGAAGGATGAACTCTATCACCAGCATGTGGAAAATAATCTTGTTTTCAGTGATTACCAAGATTTCATGGAATACTCCTAATGAAATAAGGCAGGTTTGCTATTTTAATTTATTTATTATGCTGCAAATTCTCTAGCATACATTGTATAAATTCACAGGCAATATGCTCAGAGAAAGAACATATCAAAGACAGGAGACAAAAAAATGACTTGAAGAAACTAAAGTTCAGCTTCTTGCAGAGACTGATTTGCTAGTTTACATAATGGCTTTAAAAGTCAACCTATTAATCTGTAAATCATAATATTCTGTACTTTCTTTATCTTGGGAAAAAATAATGGTGGGGGTAGGCACATTAGCAGAAGCCATAGTGCTGTTATGTGACCACATTTTAAAAAATGATGAATAGGGGTTGAGGAGCTGTGACATATAGCTCAATTGTAGTTTGAATGGTGATGAACATCACTGTGTTGAGCAGTCTGTTATACTAAATTCATGTTTGCATAGTTTGACTCATCACGGCTGACAGTGCAGAAGCAGGATTAAACTGATATCTGTGACACTTCAGATAGTCCCAACATACACATTTGCAGTTAAATCCGGGATGAAATGTACACTGCTGGACCTGGACAAACATTTGTTTTCTGAAATGGTTGTATGCACCCACTTTCCTTTACTATGGTCTGAAAGAAAGTTATAAGCATGAATTTAGCAATGAGAGGTGGCAGCACAAGAGGTTTTATACATGGTATTTGCCTTAAAAACGTTCAGTGTCATTGGAATGATGGGACTTCGAGCACTGCAGTCCTTGAGAGGCTGGGTTTTATGCCTTGGAGCTCCATGCTCATTTTACTGTTACTGTTAATGGTGTCAATGTGGTTCAAGGGCTATCATAAGCATGACAACACATCTGAGAAGGTTCAGCTGGCTGGATCATTCAAATAGCTGAACTTTCTAATGTCTCCTTTATCTCTCTTTTGGAAAGAAAGAACAAGTGGACCATTAACAATACCACACATAGATTTTCAACACCGAATCAGGGAAATAGATGTATTTATATTTTTAATTTGGGTGTGAGGAAACTGCAGTGCAAGATATCAATAGGATCAATTTCATAGGAGTGAGAACTGTTGATATCTTTTTCACAGGAGAGGGATGAAGTATCCTTTGTGGAGGTGAGACTAGATTTGCCTCATAGGCCCCTGAAGCTCCTATATGAAATGTCATTGTGAGCAATTATTAATACATAATTAAATGTCAGGCTACATCCATCTTGTTCATAATTTTCCCTTCATTTCAAGCTTTAATTTGTGTGGCTCAGAAAACAAGGAGTGGAGATGTTTTCCACATGAAATACAGAGATATCAGAAGGATCTTTTGATCCAGTACTGGCAACTCTAGTCAGAAAATGAAACCCAAAATATTTTTTTCCTGAAGTTTTATTTACAAAGAATGTTCCACCCAGAAGTGAAAAGAAAGAAGAGAGATGGAGGTAGCATGAAAGAAACCAGGACATTTAAATCAACTAGAAATAAACATCTTGAAGTAGGTGCTGATTTGCATCAAGCAGAGCTATCCTGCCAGTGAAACGAGCACAGTGAAAACAGTGAAGATTACGTGCATTGGATTCTCATCTGAGCTGTACCTCAGTAAATCACCAACACAGATAGAACAAAAGGGTGACCCCAGTGTTAATATATGGGGAAGACTTCAGTAGGGTTTGTACTAGTTATCCAGACTGAGAATGAGAATTCAAGCCCATAGATGAGTCCCACAGTGCAGTAAAGGAGGGTGGTTGTTCCCCCAAAACAAACACATTTGTAGAATAGCTTGAAGTACAGAAATAGCTTAAAATAGAGAAAATGTGTAGTGTTGCAATAACACTTTTCTCCTGTGCACCTAGGAAAAAAGGTTTAAATACCCCCAAAAATGAAGGTATTTTTATTCAGAAAGATAATCTTCCATGGTGTGGTAAAGGCTCAGGTCAATGCCTGCTCCATCAGCTAGTAGAGGAAGGGCAGCAGGGAAAGGGAAAATAGAGAAATATCATCTTTCA
>JANIJG010015903.1:0-17964 GCA_024611175.1 Megaceryle torquata
TAGAGGGGTATGAGGAGGGGGGGGGGGGGGGAGGGGGGGGAGGGGGGGGGGGGGGGGGGGGGGGGGGGGGGGGGGGGGGGAGGGGGGGGGGGGGGGGGGGGAGGGAGGAGTGGTTGCTAGAAGCATGCTGTCCTACATAGCATCTTGCTTGCGGCTGTGGCTGAGCTGGGCTATCTTTCTGTGTTTAACAAGGAAATGTCAGGAGAGTGAAGCCTGACCTTCCTGGGGTTTGCTAAAGGACTGGTTCCTGGAGTGCCCTTAGAGCTCATTAGCTTCATTTCTTGCTGTGGGTAGGAGGCTAGATCCTTAATGAAGGCTTCTCTTCTCCAGAACATCAAAAAGCCAAGCATCTCAAACAGGGGTGCAAGATCCCTTAGTTGCTCCTTGGTTGTAGAGTTGCCATGTTCTTGGCTGCTTTGTTGCCCTTCTGCACTCACCAGAGTGAGTCACCAGCCTTGGTAGCCTTCCAGTGCAGAGGGGCTGGTGGGGGCAGAAAGAGACACCCTTTGGCTTTCACACAGCACAGGGAGACACTTGGTCACAGCTTCATCGTTTGATGACAGTGGTAACCATCTGCAGTTAGGACAGCTCTGTTTCCCTGGGAGAAGAGCTTGCAGCACATCCCCCCAAGTTCAGATGCTCATTATTTCTCTGCAGCTGGTCATCCATCTCTTCCTCTGGTTTCTTATGTAGTTCACACAGTTTTCTCATTGCTCAGGTAATTTTACCTCCTTTTTCTTGTCAAAAATGGCCTAACCACAGTAAGTCACGTGTGCTGAATCCAGAGATGTCGAGGTGATTCTGACCATCATATACAATAACTGATTTCCTCCAGGATGCCAATTACAACCCCACGGTGCCCAGGAGCAACATAAGAGTTCTGTAAGCACTGTCCCTCACAATCAGCTTCTACTGCAGTGAGTAGGTTGTTCCAGTTGCACCAAAATCTACTGCTGCAGAAATTTGTGTCTGACCTAAGGAACACAAAAGTTCTCCTGTGAAACCACTCAAACCTAATGGAGATTTTATTGGTTTTAAGAATGAAATACAGGAAGCTCTTTTCCCCTTGCATCTGAGTGAGGAACAAAGCCTGAGGACATACTACAGAAATCCCTTCAGGTCTGATCATTTTCAAGCAGATACCTGAGCTTCACAGCTTGCCAGCATTTCTTCTGGGTGTGCTGTAACCAGGTGTAGGCTCCGAAACTGAAGAGCCGTTGAAGCTGTGGCAGAACAGGCTGTGTGTTGAGAATTGGTGAAGTTACTTCTCTTGCCCACATAAAAGGAATTGCCTGGCTTTCCATAAGCAGGAGTCTTGCTGATAGCTCACATGAGAACACCTCAGAGCTTTCCTGATTTCAGACCTGGATGCTCAGCATCCACCTCCTTTTTATACTTGAGTTTGTCCAGGACCAACTTGTTCCTCCATGCTGGCCTCCAAGCATTTTTGCCTGACTCATATACACCGGGATGGACCGCTGTCGGAGGAGGGTGATCTTGAACATTAACCAGCTTCCTCGGACCCTTCTTCCCTCCAGGTCCTTATCTCACAGGACTCTTCCAGGCCAATCTCTTCCAGGCCAAAGCCTGCTCGCCAGAAGACCACCTTGCCTTTTACCCTCCTCCCTGCCCTCAGGATCCTTAACTCCACCAAGGCTGCCTTTGATCTTCCCAGCAAACCCCTCACTTTTTGTGGATCCAGAAGAGCACCTCTCCGCATTGGCTCCTCCGCTACTCAGAGAAGGATGTTATCACCAGGGCACTCCGGGAACCGCCTGGATTGTTTATGTCTTGCAGTCTTGTCCTTTCAGCAGATAGCACATTAGTTGAAGCCCGTGAGGACCAGGACCTGTCAACATGAGGCTGCTCCCATCTTTTTGTAGAGGGCCTGATCCACTTGTTCTTCCTGGTCAGGCAGCTTATAACAAACACCCACCCTGGTGTCACCTTTACGTGTCCCCTCTTGAATCCTCACCCATAAGCTCTCGGTTGGGTCCTCATCCATGGCAGAGCTCCACGCCCTCCAGCTGCCCGCTCCCATAGCAGGCAGCTCCTCAGGGAAGAGGGGACAGTCACGGTGGCAGCAGGATGTTATGCTGTGTAACTGAACTGCTTCCTGAGCTTGGGGAGGTGTTTGCTGCCATTTGTAAGAACACGTTTGCTTTTCTGAGCTTCAGGAGGATGTAAAATCTGGTATTTCTTGGCCATTTTGCTGATAAAGGGAATTCTTGATTTTTTTGCAGCAGTGTCATGTGAACTTCTCCCGTTCCCTACTCCATAGCATCTCTAAACAGCAGAGCCTCGTTGACATACAGCAGCAATGTTAGAAAGAAGCGCTTTATTTTTCTGAAGCATGCTCTTGGTGCCTGTGCAACAAGGCTGCTCTTGCTCAAGGGTCAGACAGCTGCTGAGACTTCCAGCACTTACTGATGGCTTTTGGTGTTGCTGCAGCTCAGTCCCAGCACAGATCCATGCAGATTGTTGGAGTCCTGGCTTTTGTTTAATGATGTGTTATGGTTCTCTAGCTTGCAATAAAGAGAACTCCCAAAATGAGTTTCTTTACTGGTTAATTAGGAAGGCAGTTCAACCTCCCAGTTTGCTCTTTTGGAACTTAATGTGTTGCTCTTCAGCCTGACGCCCTGAGCCAGCATGTGTGTGACTGCACTGGAGGAGCTAACCTGGCTCCAAATAGGCTCCTGTCCTCCCTGCTGGGTCAGGCTGGCCCAGGCCCCTGGGTGGGCGGTAGGCACCTGAAAGCGAGTTTGTGCTGTACATGTACCTGACAGCATTCCTGGTCTGCTCAGCATCACTATGCATTTTGTCTTAAATATTGATTAGATTTTTGTCTTTAGATCTGAAGGGCTTTGGACTGGTTCTTTGCTCTTACGGCGTCTGTTGTTTGTCTAGTGGTACCCAGCTGCACTAGACCAAGAGAGAGAAGCCAAGAACAGTTTGGTTGACAGAAGATCTCCATCTCCTCAAACATAGCCATGCAGGCTCTTCCTGCAGTGCGTGAATCCCTCACCTTACCTGCTTTATCAGGTTTTGCCTCTTTCTCTAGCCCCCAAAACCGATGTGGCAAGAGGATTCTGCTGGCGGCCCGTGGGGCTGGCTCTGCTGCCAACGTGGCAGGGCTGGTGGCACACAGCCCATCTGGGTTTGAGACCACATGCTGGCATTGCAGCAGGATTTGTTTTGTCGCCAGTAGCTGTTCCGTGGACACGACAAAGGGCTTGCTGGGGAAACCCCAACATGCTCTTTGATCAGTAGCTCAGGAGCAGCCCCGAGCGAGTGCCGTCACTTCTGGTGGGTACCTGTGCCTACAGACACGTTGGCTCAACACCAGCACGGGCTTGGCAATGGGTGAAGTGTTGGAGAGAGTGTGACAATGTGCTTGGGTTTGCCTGCTCTGAATTCCTTCCAGCTGGAATCTCGGGACCACAAACAGATACCAACTTTGCATTGTCAGACCCCGTCTGTGCTGCAGCAGTGATTTTCCTGAAGTGTATTCTCTCCCTTGCTTTGCTCTGAAGCTGTCACTCAGTGATTTGTGTGGAGGTTATAGATGGAGGCAGAGGGAGAAGACCCGCTTTGTGCAGGTGCGTGTGCACACATGGAGGTTCTGGGAACGCGGTAACGGCTGCAAGCCTCATACGGTGTGTGGTAGGACAGTACCAGCAGTCGCTGAAGAGCCCCTGTGCTTAAAAGAGCAGTGATGTGTTAAAGAAATGCAGTGTCACTAGTTCAGAATAATATCCCGTCGATTTTAGGAAAGAACTCCATTCTCTTTTCCACGTGTTTCAAGAGGAAATCCGACAGTGCTTTGCAGGCCTCCAGAATCACTCACCTGTCCAGCCTTGGAAGCTGTTTTGGGCACCAGTTTTCTTCTCCTTTGTGTGGGACAGGCTGTGTGCCTCCCTTCTGGCTCAGTGTGACAGCAGCAGTGTTAGTGATGAAGGGGCTCTTCAGCAGCCTGTGCTGCTTAGCTGGGAGCTGTGTTGTGAGTCCTGAGAGCAGAGGGATCCCCAGGAAGCAGAAGGAGGGAGTGGATGTTAGCCCTGATCTCAGCACTCTAACCCAGACAAGGACTGGTTGTGAGCACTTGCAATGGTCTGTGCCGTGTGTCATGAGCATGGTGTCCCCTGTGTCTGTTATCTGTTGGCAGATGTATGGATGTATTCATTCTTTAACCTGTAAACCAGTAACTAGCCATGAGAAGAGCCAGAGTGAGCAGCACAATCATCTGAACTGTGTTAGGGCCTTGGCATTTCCCATCCCACCACCACAGCATCCTCCACGGGACATGTGGTAGTGACTGGGAACACCACCTTCTTCCAGACTGAGGTTGTGATTCCTTGTATACCTCTAAAATCTATTCTGTTCCAAGCTATAACCTTTTTTTTTGTCTCTGTGTCAAAATGAAGGCTGTGGCCATACACTCCGAGTCATTAAAAGGACAGTGACTGTTGTGTGTGGTTGGTTATCAGGAAGCAGGGGAATATCTGTTGCAGTAAAGCAAATGGAATGAGATGCAAAAGGCTCATCTGCTGAGACTGGGGAAAATACCTAGATTCCTGACATGAGCAGATCCTTCAGAAAGTGTTAAGATTGTTGAATCCTGGGGACATTCAGACAAGAATCCTCAGCTGGTATTTTCTCCGTATCACGACGCCTCTGAACACAGAAGTGTGTTAGGTCCAGGGAGGCTGACAGGCTCCTACCTCTAAAAGTGTGTCCCGAGGTTAATTGAATTTGGGGAATGTTAAAGCATGGTGATGGTGTCTGGGTAGCTGCCTGCTTCGGGGAGTACCAGAGAAACAGAAATAATTCCAGGAAGCCAGTAGCTGCACATGAATTCCCATAGTAGTGGCAGTACCGGATCAGGTTTAATTACAGGACATGAGGATTAAGTCAGGCAGTTCCCATGGTTTCATTGACTGATTCTTGCATGTTGGACTGGAGATGTTCTGAGAGAGCTGAAGCAACAGGCTGCTCTGTAGCACTGAGGCTCACCTTTTCCAGCCACTTTCAGCTTGAGCAGCAGCAGGCACTGGCTGACACATCCTTCTGTAGCTCGTTTTGTGCAGGGCTTGTGCCACTGTGCAGCCCCCAGGGAGCAGGTCCAGCCTGAGCAGGGCAGTGGCTGGGCACGGTGCAGGAGGCAGGCTGAGGCTGGCAGGGCAGCTGTACCGGGCTGAGGGACACTGACCTTGAGGTTGTCTGGAAAAGCCAGGCAAGCAGCAGTCTGCTTTGGAGGGGAGGCCTGGCTGTCCTGGCACATCCTGGTGGGCTGTGTCTGACCGTCGTCTGTTTTGCAGTGATGGAGAAGCACCAGGGGGGAACCCCATGGTGGCAGGTTTCCAAGATGACCTGGATCTGGATGACAAAATCCCCAGCAGACCCATGCTGGCAGCAGAACGGGTGCCCAGCAAGAACATCACCCTCTCCAGTGAGGAGGAGGAAGACGTGAAGGACTCTAAGTCTGTACTCATACCTGGTGAAGACATCAACACAGAGCAGGAAAAAAAAAGGTACGAAGCACAGCCTGAAGTGTGGGGTTGTGCTGGCAAACTTGGGCCTCTTCTTGGTCCCGCCACTGACTTCTGTGCAGCCTCTGGGAAATCCCAGCATGCAGGGGGTTGGAAGGGCCCTCTTGGAGATCATCTTGTCCAACACCCCTGCCAGAGCAGGGTCACCCAGAGCAGGGGGCCCAGGATCATGTCCACATGATCCTGGAATCTCTCCAGAGAAGGAGACTCCACCGCCTCTCTGGGCATCCCATTCCAGTGCTCTGTCACCCTCAAACTGAAGAAGTTCCTGGTGTCTTGGTGTCTGTATCAGCCTGTTCCTTCAGCCGTAAGCCGGGTCTGTGCTTAGTGGAGGTGTGACCCCCTTACCCAGTGCTTTCTGCCCTGCACCTAGGTAGGCAGCTCCTTTGAGCGCTGGGCTCCTTTGAACGCTGTGCTCCTGTGGTCGCTGGTCCATTTCTGCTTGGGAGTGGCCCAGCCTTTTTTCTCAAGTTTGAACAAGAGGCTGTAGCTGAGAGCCTAGGTGTCTGAGCTGTGAGGAGGACAGAGGAGTCGAGTCTTGTGGTGAAGGGAGTGAAAGTCACTCATCACACCTTGTGCTGGAGAACAAAGAGCTGGGTCATGTTCTCCACGTACCACATCCTGGGGGTACAGTCAGGTGGGGCTGCTTGTGCAGGAACCTGTGCATCACCACCCCCAGGGACATGAGGGTTGTCTTCAGCCCTCTTCAGTGGTGTTTGACCACAGACCCACCTGGGCTGAACTGCCTGTCCAGTTGAGAGGTGCATTGCAGCCCTTGAGGCAGGCTCAGCTATTAATTGGTCATTGTGCTTTGCTTCACAGAATTGGGGTGCACAAGCTCTGACAACTTGTTTCTTTCTTCTCAGGTCTTCCAGAAATTCTCTGAAACCACAGAGTGAAGCAGTTTTGACCAAAGCAGCTGACCTGAAGCCTCCTGACAGTTTACCTCCACGTTCTGGCTCTGAAAGAAACAGCAGCAGCAAGGTCAGCACTACTCTGCCAGCTGCTGCTGCTGCCACCCCAGCAGCAGTCCAGGCCCCGAAGACCACTTCCGAAAGCAAAGGACATGCTCTCAAGCAGAAAGTGGTCAAAGAGGAAAAGCCTGAGGAGTCCGACAGCGATCAAGAGGGACCAATAGCTACTCAGATGCTCTCATTTGTTATGGATGACCCAGACTTTGAAAGTGAGGATTCTGACAGCCAGAAGAAGAAAATGGTAAATAGCGTGCATGAGTCGCTGTGCGCTGCAGCAAAGCTGAGCTCCGAGTGTTGCAGCATCTCACTGAGCAGAGCTTTCATCTGCTCTCCCATCTCTCAGCAGCAGCCGCAGTAACTCAGGTGCTAAGCAACCCGAAAAGATTGATAGAAGCACGAACCTACTGATGCTCTGATTGTCGAAGCCACAAGGCAACGGGGTCTGTGCTTATGGGTTTTAATGTGCTCTTTATTCTCAGTGCGTCCAAAGTGCGGTTAGTCCAGCAGCGTGGAACGTATAAAATACAAAGCTAATGGTTTTTCACCCAAAGTTTAACATGTAGAAGCGTGTGCAGGCCAGAGAGAGTGAGCTCCCTACAGTCCATCCTGCAAGCAAAAAGCCGTAACAAAATTTGCTTGGCAAAGCCTCTTACTGAAGCAGGAGAATCTGCCTGAGGACTTTCCAGCATAACCAGGTTATCTGTAACGTCTCTGTGAAAGTTCAGCACGTGGGCAGCTGCCTGGGGGTGTCTGTTCAGGCACAGGGTGTGGCAGGAGCCCCCTCTGTCCCCCTGTCCCCCCTGTCTCCATCTCTCTCCCTAGAGATGGAGAAAACACGATTATCTTCTCACACAAGTATCTCCCCTGGGCTGGTGTGGTTCTGGATGTCCCTGATCTCAGTGATCTGTACTTGCAGCCAGCAGAGCAGACTCTAGAAACTGGTAACCCTCATTTGGGATGGGTGGTTGCTCTTCAGGGGTACTTGTGGTATCTGGATTAGCTGGTGTTCAGGAGTGGTTTATGTGTTTGCATCATTCCAGAATCCTGCAGAAAGGACAGTTGTCCCAGTTTCATTGACCTTGCCTGTCTGTCATGCTGGTTATTAAGTAATTTTCCATTTGTTTAGCATTTCCAGTACCTGCTTTTCTTGGCACCGATATGAAAGCAAAAGTATTTGGACGAAGTTTACTTTTCTTAGCACACGATGATGAGAAACGGGATTTGTGAGGGAACTTGCCATTGTGAGGGTGTCAGGGAGATGCCCCATAGCTTGCGAATGCTTTCCAGCTACGAGGTTTACTGGTCAGGCAATGCGGTGAAAGCACCGTCAGCGAGGAGGAGGGGGCGTTGCCAAGATCAGCAGCAGTGAGGCCACATTTGGTCAGATGGAGCAAATGAAGAAAGGGTGGTTAATGAATTCTGAAGAGGATCATTTGGCAGATATCAGAAGATTGTTAAACTTCCCTTCCGTTGCCATCACGCAGAGACAGAGGATTTTTGGGTGATACCCAGTCTCTGCAGCACCCTGGCTTTTAGCCCACATTGAAGGGGCAGATTTGCCCCTGGGAGCACTTTCCCTTTTGATGCAATGAAAGGAGTTATTCTGCAAACACAGACCACTTCCTTGGCCCTGCTGCCTGTTGCCCCTGGTCTGTGAGAACAGACAGAGCTACACAGCAAAAGGGGTTTGTCTGTCAGGTCTGACGGTGAGTTTTCAGCCTATTAGATTTGATTTTCCTCAAAACAGAAGTGCCCCTCCAGGGCAGGTGGAGGCTGATGCTGTTGAGCTAACACAGTTGAGGGTCTGGTTTAATCTCTTTACATCACAACTTAGATTTCGGTAGCACGCATGTTAAGTTATCAGAGCACACTTACCAGTACCAGTGCTACCGGGTGTTTTACCAAGGCAAGAAATAGTTTATGAGATCAAGGGCATTGTTTTCCAGGCAGTAACAGCTCGATTCAGCTACCATTCCTTCCCTCCTCACCACCTCCTGACATCTTCTATCTCTGCGTACAGGATGCTTAGAGATTCTGGTTGAAAGCTTTGTTGGTATAGTCGCCTTTTCTTGTCTCTAGGATGAATTCCCAGTCCGGGAAGATCTCTCTGAAATATCTGATGATGATACCTCCTTGGCAAAGCCACCCCAGCCTGTGAAATCAACAGTTCACTCCTTTAAACTGAAAAATGATTCGGATCTCTTTGGTTTGGGTTTGGAAGAAGCTGGTCCCAAGGAGAGCAGTGAGGAAGGTAAAAGTCACTCCTTATTTCCACTCTTACTGATTTTGTTTCTCAGGCATTTGTTTTTTCCGAAGTGGTTCCCGTGTGCGAGCAAACCACTTTGCACTAAATAAAACACCCCGTTCCTTCATGCAGTGCCCTGTGTGAGTCTTTAATGTGCTTTAACACAGCATAAATAACTTTCTCTACATTTTTCCCTATCGGAAGATGGGGGAACTTGGCTTGTCCATGGCACGGGACACGTATTATTTTTGTCCCAGCTGGAAGCAGAAGCACATCTTTCACAAGCTGCTTCCCTGTAAGGCTTCCTGCTTGGCCTCATGTGCCTGGGAGGTGGTGTTGAGCATTGCAGTGTCCACGCCCTCAAGAATTTGGAGCAACTGGAGCAAAATGCTCTGCCATACCTGCCAGAGTGCGGGAAAGGTGGGGTGGGGGTCTGATCACAATCTCAGCGTTCCTCAGGTTTGGGGGATTTTCCCCCATCCCCCGAGGGAAGAAATCTTGCAAATCACGCAAATAATTTCTGCTGTCGTGGCATTACTGCAGAGCAACTTCCTACAGCCCTGCCCCTGGTGTCACCATGGAGGATCAGAAGTTAAAGCCCTGTGGTGGGGAAAACCTGCGAGCGGCACCACAGGAGAGCTCTCGGAATAGCTACTCCCCGAGTGAAAGCAAAGTGTCACAGGCTGCGATGGCTTCATCGGCTTGTCGCTTTGAGTTGCTGAACAGCACAGCTTGAAATAGCTACAAGTGCATCTGCAGAGGCCTGGGTCAATAATTTAACTTCAGTTTAGCCACCTTAATAACTCGGCGTAGGTTCCTCCTACCTCCTCTTTCAGGGCTAAATATAAAAATGCATCTTGGATGCAGTCAGTCAAGTCAAGATGCAAGTCAGTCGGAGCTCGACCAGGACTTCTTCATGGCTGACTTGTATTTACAGATCAACTCAGAAAACAAATCAAATACCACACATGAAACGTGGTGCAGTCAGAAAGCCTCCTCTAAAACAGCCAAGTGTGTACTCTCCTGTTCAGGGAGGTTTTTGCAAGGGCAGCAGACCTTCAGCAGGCAAATCACCAGCCAAGTCATCAGCCACAACAACCCAGGACAAATGTTTTGGCAGGGATGGACTCTGGAATTCATTTGGTATGGTGGCAGCCACCACCCCTGTGGAGCAGGGCTGCAGCACTGGTGCTTTGGCCTCATGGCGCTGTAATTTCCACGCGCAGTTTGATCAGCAGTGTGTGATAGCCTGGGGGGTGCTTCCATCTGCTGACACCGTGTCCTGGAGGGTCCTTCCATTACTAGCTCAATGCACAGAAGCACTGACCAGGCCTGGCAGGATGTCCATCCGCCTTCAGATATTTAGTGGTCAGAGGGAAATTGTTCCCCGGAGTTCTTCTTCAGTTCTGGAAATAATCACCTGGTCCCCAGTTTGGCCTTTGCACCCACTTGTAAAGCTGGTCCCTGTATTTGTTTCTCAGCAGCTGCGATACAGTGAATGCCCAGGTCAGTGTTCCTAACGCAGTAACACAGATAATGGAATGCTCATAATTAAGCTGGACATAGATGCTTACATTTGAGTGTGACTGCTGGGGCCTGGGCGGGTTTCTAAAGGGATGCAGCTTGCCCTGGGGTGTCGGGATTGCCCTTGCCCATGGCTGCAGGATGGAGCAGTTCTCAGAAATCAGGACAGGGCAGAATTGTATCTCGTACATTTGAAATTGATTTAAAACAATGCTGGTGGGTTTTTTTGTTTGTTTGTTTCAACAGATAAACAGCCTTCTAAAGAGAAAAAGAAGAAGAAAAAGAAAAGCAAAGAGGTACTATTTAATTCCTCAGAGCTGATCTGCTGTATTACCTACCAGCCAAGGAGAGGGGTGGCCTTCTGCAGTGCGCTCTGTGCAGCTGCTGGGCTTCCTTCCATTCGGGCGTTCTGCAGCCAGACCCGTGCCTCCCAAGCTCTGCAGACCACTGAGCTTCAAAGCAAGCTTTTAGGAGAGCTGAACTGTGAAAAGGCAGTGTGTGACTTTGTGAAATAGAGGATTAAGTCGAACAGTGCATCTCTGCTGGGCTCAGTCTGTTGATAGCAACATGACTGTTTCCAAGCAGAGGGTTGTTCCTGACAGACCTAATCTCAGAGGCAGTGAGGGAAGCCTGCAGGAGACTTTGTCTTTGACATTTCTGCCTGTCCAATGCTGTGGTATTGTCAGGCACAAACTGCCTGACAGACCACTACTACATGTAAACCAGATGGTCGTTCCTCTCTTCTGTCCAAACTCACAGAAGGGCCTTCTGAAATTAACTCCAAGCCAGCCTTGGTAGTAGACGCTTCACCCTAAGTAAGGTTCCCATCAGAGCCAAGTGTCAGGGTTACTGGCATGCTCACAGGACTTGCTAATACAATTTTTCCCATTTTGCAGGAAGAGGAGAAGTCTGTGAAGAAGAAGAGCAAGCACAAGAAGAGCAAGGAGAAGGAGGAGAGCAAGGAGGAGAAAAAGAAAAAGAAAAAGAAGAGCAAGGAGAAAAACAGCGAGATAGATGAACTTGAGGCTTTTCTTGGAGGAGGAGGAGCAAGCATGAGCAAGCCGCGCGGAGGTGGGGACTATGAGGAGCTGTAGGCTGGCAGCGCGTACGCACTGCGGACTCTTCTGTCTTGGCTGTCTCCATCTTCTCTTACGAGTCACACCAGGACAGGTGCAGATGTGTAAAGCTTTGGCCATATATTCTCTCAAAACAGCTGGCAAAACGAAAGCTTCACATCTGCGTGCGCTGTGCTGGTGCATTCGTTATGCACAGAACACCCAGCTGAGATGTACTCGAGTAAGGGGAATGTTCAGGGCACAGTTCCCAGGCCCACTTCCAGGCTGTTGTTTTTCCTGCTTCCAGAGATGCCCCATTGGGCAGCGGGCCGCGGTGGGGGAGGTGAGAGGAACCTGCCTCCTGCTCCACCCCTGCTCCCGCACACCCGAAATTCCTGTCTTGTTAAGAGGAGTGCAACAAAACATGCCGCATGAACACATTGTGCTCGCCTGTCTCAAGTCTTTAACTTGTTATCCTTCCTATTTTTTTAATGAGAAAGGTGGTTTTGGCCATTGCTCCACCCAGCTTTAAGTCGAGCAGATCATGCTATGGTACAGCTCTAAAACAGCAGCCACAGGGCCAGAGTGAGAGAGAGTGTGTGTGATTTTGGAGTCCTTTGAACGGGACCTTTCTGCACAGCAGCTTAATTAGCACTCACTGGTGCTGCTGTTGGAATTCATGAAGCCCCATCGCTTTCCGTGGCCCCAGTGTCTCAGACACTACACGTAAGCTGCTATGCAGTTTGGGAAAACAATGCAAAGTGCAAAGTGAACCTGAAAAAGAGAGAAAAATCAGTGCTTTTCTGCATTTCCCACCCTTGAATTTGCATATGCTAGAATCCCCTCCCTTCAGTACCTCTCAGGGACATGACTCTCATGTGGAAATGAAGATACCCAGAGCTCCAGAACTGTCTACAGAAAAGTGTTAACATGGCAAGGCATTAGCTTCTCAGGCATTTTACAGTCACGCTGTAAAACACCGGCTACCTCTCTGCACTGAGAGGGACAACCACTGCAGCTCAGCAGCACCCTTCCTGGGCCGGCTTCTGTCAGTCCCGCAGCCGCGTTTACTGCGCCGAGCCTCCCAGCAGCGGCACGCTGCCTTTCCCTGCCCCAACTCTCATCCTGTGAGTTTGAGAAGCCTTTTGATTTTTGCTTTGAACTTAAACCCGTGGATTGGTACCTGCTCAGCAGCATCGGTTGCCATTGGAGAGGCACTACAGGCCAGCCCCTCGCGCTTGCTGTGCCTCACTGAGCAGCCTCTGTGTTAGATGGAGCTTGGTAGGTCTCCGTAAGCCCTTCTGGTTTGGTTCTGGTGTCCCTTTCACAGCTCAGACAGCGAAGCTCCCTCCAGGTTCTGTGCATTACTTTACCCTGTTGCTCCCAGGTTGATTTGAGGTTTGGTTTTGTTGTAGAATGTCAACCACGAAATCCAAACCGGGCTTTCTACATCCCTATAAAACAAAGCGTTCTTTTGATCCGTTACCCACTCCAGAGTTGTCTTGACCAGCAGGCAGTCACCTGCTCCACTTTTCCTTTTTCTTTCCCCCAGCCCCCAGAATGCCCTTGTCTCCTGTCAAGCAAACGGTTCTTTCGCTGTACGAGCAGCCTGTTGTTCAGGTCTGTTCACTGTCAGCATTTGCCTACTTCTCTGAGCATTACTGCACTTCACGTGACACCATAAGGAACTGCATGGGACAGTTCAAACTTTGCCCATCTGGGGAGGAAGAAGCCGATTGAGACGTGACCAGTTTACGGGCTCTCTGGCGAAAAGGAGGGTGGGTGGTCGAGCTTCGGCCGGCTGCCTTCTGAGAGTGCTTCTGTTCTGTGAAGGTTTTGGGTCATGTTCCGTTTTGCATCGAAAAAAATCCTGGTACAATCCATTCTGACTATAAAGCTCTGTTGTACAACTGCCTCTGAATTTCTCCTTCACCGTGAGCACGTCTGCCTGGGCTCGGGCGCTGCCTGTCCCTCCTGGGCTGCTCACAGAAGGGGCATCCTGTGGCCCCTTCCTCGTGCTCTTGCATTCTCCCACTTCATGGAATGGGCGCTGAATTAAAAGTCATTGACAAGGGAAAAAAAAAAAGAAAAAAGTAGATTGTAACAACCACGAGTTCTTTCCCCAAAACTGAAGTCTGTCCTGAGAGAGCTGTTGTTTCACGCAGCATAAAGGCGTTTGTTCAGCTCTGCTTCCTTGGGAATGCAGCTCTTGGCGACCAGAAGGCTGTACAGGTGCCGAGTCTGCTGGAAACACTGATGTTGGCGTTGGTTTGTCTTTCACCTGGGCCAGATTTGGCCACCACAGGAGCCTTTACACTTCCTGCAGCTCGTGTTCCATGTCAGCACAAGATGCTGAGAAACACCAGGCAAAGATGAGTCACTGTGTTCCACAATACTCCTTTAAAAGAGAAAAGCAAACGCAGGAGCTCTCCTTGCTTCCACTGGAGTCCCAGGAGGGTGGGTGGCACATTTTGGCCCTGGCAGCAAGGCCAGAGAAATCCCACCCTGTGGGCAGAGTGGGAGCATGGAAGGGAATAGCAGCAAAAAGGTGCTTTTTAGACTTAGACTTCCCCCTTTTTCAGGGAACGTTGAACTGGTTGGGGCTACAGCGGGAGGTGTAATCAGAGCCAGCAAGAGTGAGTGAGGGGAGAAGGAAGCAGACCTTGTTTGAGCTGGGCTGGCCCATGCCCAGTCTGTCGAATAAGCTAAATATAAAACCTGTGTGTACGTGCCTGTCATTATGGGGAAGCTTCTGCAGAATCACATTGATATAAATAGTTCCTTTGAGCATCTCTAGAGGTACCAGTGCATTTGCTTTTGGATTTATCCATCATCCAAAAAAAAAATCAAGTGCTTGAGGCTGAGGAGCTGCAATTTCTTGCAGTTAATGCTGGCCAGAGCTGCGTGCTGGGCAAGGGCTCCGTTGGTTTAGAGCCGCAGGAGGGAGAGGAGCAGATTTATCGCCACATTTGTGGCCAGCCAGCTGGGCCTGGTTCCCAAGGGCAGCAAGGGGAGCCCTGTCCTTGGGGCTGCAGCTGGAGGCACACCCCTGAAGCTCCATTGACTGCTCCCCTCCCTCTGCACCACTGCCTGGTTGAGATCCACAGGGCCCTCAGCCACGGTACGATTCCATCTTGGCTTCCACTGTCCCTTCTCGAGGCTGAGCATTCCTGATGATATGACAGGTAACTGGGAGGTCCCCTGTTCCCACCTGCGGTGGGGGTTCCCAGCCAGGATCGCTCAGCTGCTGAGCAAGGCTCTGCGGGGTGCAGCACGAGAGCTGCCTGACGAGCAGCCCCCGCTGACTCAAGTGTCAGGCTGGCCCGGCAGCCCTCGGGAAGGAGAGGAGACCGGTCTGCAGCAGGCTGGTGTCTGCTTTGTGGACAGCACGTGCAGTGTCCGGCTGGGATGGCCAGGGCTGTGCTGCTAACTCAAGACATGAACGGGAGCTGTGCACCCAGCCCTTGTCTGGGGAGCGCTCCGTGCTGTACCCGTCCCTGGGGTGGGACGATCCAGCGTCACGGTTGGCAGCTCTGGCACTCCTGGTGTGTGACCTGATGCAGCTGCTGCGACAAGATGGAGGTGAAGTCGAACTCCAAGAGCAGATTGACGTTTTGATCTTGGCAGGCTTCACGGTGTGCCGTCTGTGCTGGCATCCCTGCAGCTCCCCAGCTGGGAGGAGATTTTAGCGAGACCTTCCCACTCACCTGCACCGAGTGGCCTGGAGCTGCCTGACTTCTCCGTGCTTGTACAGCCTCTCCCTGAGGACTCCTCCTGTGCAAAGGCAGCATGTTCACAGCATCTTTCTCCTGATAGCCCAAGTCTCCTTAGCACAGGTGGCCATCCCTGCATGCTAAAGCTCTTGGTCATGTTCATCTGTGTTAGTGGCTGTTACAAAACTCATCCCTGAAAGAGAATCGAGCTGCTTAGCACTGCTGCTGAGCTGTGCACCTCAGCCCTGCATGGCTCAGCCTCTGCCTAAAGGGCCACGACTCTCAATACCCAACCTATGGCTTCCAACAGCCACTTGTCAAAATACCAGTCAGAAAAGCAGCACAAGGACAGACTGACCGGCCCTTGCAGCTCCCACCACCTCCAAACCAGCTCAGTTTCTGGCATCCCTGCAGAAAGCTGCCCATCAGCCAGCCTGTAGGCCACGTGATGCATGTTTGCTCCTTTGCCAATGCTGGTGTTTAAATGCTGCTCCCCACCCCTAGCCCTGCACGGCCAGGATGCGTACCCCTGCCCCGCTCTCGTTCTGCTGCACGGGCAGTGCTCGCACCAGCTCCCCTTTCAGGTCACCTTTCTGTGGCTTGCCGCCCAGGTGAGGTCAGGCGAGGGCTAGTACTTAATGACTCCATCCCAGTACACCTTCTGCTGCTCCCTGTGCAGGGGCTGGCCTGGCCACCCCTCTGTCCTGCTGGGGACCCGCAGCTATCAGCTGGCGAGCCAGGGCACCAGCTCTTCACCTCTCCTCAGGATTGATGACAAGGGCCACCCTGCCCTTTGAGGGATTCTCAAAAAATTCTCCCTATTTCCATTGCTCCCATAAGGTCCTGAGCTTTTCTCTGGCTCCTCAAAGCCTACAGCAGGAGTTCACTTACTCCCTGCCGTGAACACGGAGAGGTTATCGAAACTCAGGTTTTAGCAGGACACAAAGTGCGGGTGGGAAGCTGCGGGTGCTGTTGGAGGAGGCCTGCCCTGCCAGCAGCCACGGGCTGACAAACAGCCAGGCAGAGCTGGCGGCAGGGCAGCGAGCAGGCTGGGCTGCGGGCAGGATGCCCAAGGGGTGTGCTGCCTTCGACAGCCCCACAGGCAAGGGGCCTGTTTCTTGGAGACATCGTAGTGCTTCCTGTCCTTCCGGGATGCCCCTGGGCTCACAACTGAGTGATTCTGGGGAAATCCCACAGTCGGGTGGGCTTAGGGACTGGTTGCTGTAACCTAGCAACTGTCTCAATCATGGCATAATATAATTAAACCAGTGTTGGCTCAGTCTGCTGCTTAAAGATATCAGGGCAAGGGTTTGAGTCTTCTTAACTTGTGGGTTTGCCTCCAAAACAAGCCTTTGTCATCTCAGGCCTGTCACGCGTGTTCCTGGCCCTAGGGCGGCTCACGAGGAGTATCCAGGTCTTCCTTTTCCAGCCACTTGGCAGGGAAGCTGCTGAGCAAAGGGAAGTGATCCCCTTTAGAGCCTGAATGCGGTGGGCTCGGGCAGCCCTTGGCCAGGTGAGGTGGGGGTAGTCAGCTAAAGCTGCAGGGTCGGCACGGAGCGGCCCGTGGGAAACGCGAGCACCGTCAGGGCTGGACGTGGGAAGTGGTGCCTGCGAGCACACGTGCTCCGCTGGGTGCATGGAGCTGCCACAGGGCTGCAGCCCAGCCTGGGAACACAGAAAGCTCCTCATTCACTCCAGACTGTTGGCGGGCTCTGCCTTACAGTGGGAGAGAGGGGGGCAAGCTGTGGCTTTGTCACTGCTGAGGGGAGGAGGAGGGGGGTGCTGGGTGTCCCGGTGCAGGGGCACCTGAGAAATGCCAGTCTCCCCGCTTGTGCCTGCTCTCCTGCTCCAGGCCAGCATGTCAGCCTGGGAGAGCTCTGCTCGTGCCTGAGGCTCGGCCTGGGTGGCAGCTGCAGAGACTGTGCTGGCGTCTGCAGACTGGCTGCGGGGAGCAGCCGGCAGGCTGGGAAAAGAGCAGGCTCTTCCCCGCAGCTGCCAGGAGAAACAGCCCCTTCGTGTGCCGTGGGCAGGAAGAGGCCCCGTGAAAGGGGGTGAGGTGGGGGGCTCCCACCCTGGCCCTGCCGCCTCCACTACTGCCCAGTGTAGTCCTCATCCCAGTACCCAGGAGGCTGGTTCCTGCGGCACTGCGGGGGCTGGCGGCTCAGGGCCTCATGAGCAACTGGTGTGTGGCACCACTTGGGCAGGCAGGAGTGGTGCCCGCAGCCCTGCTGCCTGCTAGTGGTGCTGCCACCTCTGCCTGGCAGATGGCTCCCAGTGCACATCGGGGCTGCCTCTCACTGGCCAGGCAGCACTGAGACCCCTCCTCGCAGTCATCGGGGGGAGCAAGGGCACCCCAAACAGCGCGTCTTCGTGCCACCGGTGCTGCCGCGGGTCAGCAGGTGGGTGGTCTCTGCTCCAGCTCAAGACTCATTGCTTGCTGGCCTTTGGAGACTGACCCATCATTCTGAAGGAGGCAGGCAGGAATGTGGGGGTTGCACCCTTCCTCACAGGCAGAGACCCTAATGCCAGCAGCTGCTTTCCAGGCTTCACTCTGACCTTCTGCCACCAAAGCTGCCGGGGCTGTGGGGCAGGCTCCAGCTCCCTCCCAAGCCCCCGAGGCAGGGCCTGGCTTCTCCCACATTTCCAAGCTGGGAGCAGGGAGATGATGTGAGAGAGACGAGAGAAGCTGGAAGGAGGGGAGACCCCCCTTGCACCCAGGCTGGTGTCACACTGACACCAGCCAGCTCAGCCTCTCCTCCCTCCCTGGACAGGAGCTGCAGGGTGCTCAGCGGGCAGTGGCCAGGAAGGGCAACAGCAAGCATCCCATCCCCACCCCCCCCCCCCCCCCCCCCCCCCCCCCCCCCCCCCCCCCCCCCCCCCCCCCCCCCCCCCCCCCCCCCCCCC
>JANIJG010015905.1:0-100385 GCA_024611175.1 Megaceryle torquata
ATCCCCACAATTTCAATAAAATTTTATGCTCGCAAAACCACTGAAATGCAAGTCATCTGTTCCACCATGAACTAAAACCTTCCCTTACCCCAGCAGTAATAAAGACAAGCTGGAAGTAATCAGAGGATCATTTTAAATCACATTGCTTTCAAGCCACATCCTTAAAAAAGGACCTGATCCTACCCCCGTTACTATCCCTGTCACCTCCCCGAATGATTCTACCGATTCAAAAAGTCAGATAGCTTGTAAAGTCAGTCAATTTGTTTTTAATGTACAAGTCGATAACAAATGCCTTGTTTCTGGAGCACCTCACCTCCCATAGTGGTATCTAAACTGGTTTCATGCCACTGTACCCAGCCTGTTGGCTGCGTTAATCAGCCACTAACCTCCCTGTCAAGGCAGGAAGGTTTCTAATCAACAAAAGCACTGAAGTACTAGAACAGCATCCCAACTGTCTTTGCTAGTCCACATCTCCTCTGATGAAGCCTGCAACATTTACTAGTAAGATGCTATGAAATGACCCCCTGAACAGTCAGGCACTGACTTCTGACCCTGGCAATCTACACAGCCCGACGCACTGCAAGTGCGCGTGTCGTGAAATAAAGCTTGTTTCCATTATGGCCACGAAAGAATGCCTGGAGAAAGCAAACCAGCTTTTGAAGTTATGGAATTATTTTCACTGTTTTTAATGGGGTTGCTACAAATGCACACAATTTAGGAACTAAAAAGAATTATTCTTTAACGCATATAAACAGAAGCAATTATTTTTACCAGATCCCAGTCTATGCTGCGGAAAAATGTATGAGACTTGATATCAGAAAATCCCGTCTGTGGCTGACAACCGAGCCTTTCTTTGGGATCCTGCAGAAAACAGACACTCGTATTACATCCTCTAAGCCAGGCACAGTCCCTGTTCCTCAAAAGCCCACAAACATGACTCCAGCATTGCCTATTACTATGCAAACAGCTGCTAAGATAAATAAATCATGGCTCCCAAGGGATTTCCCTTTCTTTTTTAAATGAAGTTCTGATATTTCATTTGTAAGTGATATTTTACAACTTTTCCAAATAAATAAAAACCAGTAATGTATAATTCATTTCCTTTTCCCCATTAAAAATTATAATAGTTCTGTAGATTTCAAACAGCTTAAATGAGTACTAAGTATTACAGGAAAAGAGTCTATAAACAAGCCTATAGGTTTGGGTATTTTAACTAGGTGTAGGCTTTTAAATCAAGTGTGTGCTGTGCAGTTCCCTCACTAAGGCAGCAACTAAGAAGTGGGGGTTCTTTTAACATACAGGATACCAAGGTTTTATAGATTTTCCCAACAGTAAGCAGATTAACTTCTTAACTGTATTGCTTTCAAGAGGAAGCTCTGACTTCCAGATCTTAGATTCTAAAAATAAGAGAATGTTATTTACCTTGTTTAAAAATCCTTTTAACACATGGGAAGCCTTGACAGAAAGAAACCTTGGAATCCGGATTGGCTTCTCAAGAATAACTGTTACAGGTTTAAAAACAGCAATATTGGTTTGTGGTTTATGACATTGACCATTTCAAGACAAACATTGTATCATTTAGATATGTTACCATTTGGAAACTGGGAAAACAACAGAAGGAGCTACAGGAATTGAAGGCACCCTTACACTGACATTTCAAGACTTCCTGAAGGACGTGTCAGCTTCGTTAGCTTTTTCTATTGTTTGTAGTCTAAATGGGCAATAAAACTTTTTCAGTGTCCTCAGTATATGGAAAAGTGTGATTTTTAAACCATAATTGATTGGACATTAGACTCTTCAAGGAGACCATGGCAGATTCTGTTACCTAACTGCAGGAACTAGCTTAAAGAATGGTTCTGTGTATCAGGGAGGAGGCAGCTTCACAATTCCCCACGCTGTTACAGCGCTTCTCTTCTGTCCGAGTTCAACCAAATAAATTCCTGGGATGAAGAATTGGAAATATTGCTGCCCTTCATCTACCATAGATCTGCAGGCAGCTAGTCTAGTGGGTAGTGATGGAAAACTTAACTGTCCTACCAGAACTGCTAATTTTCATTAATTCTCTCCCAAGAATGAAAAAAGTAATCAAAAAATCAAAACGACTATACCTTGGAAGAGGTAATCTTCAGTGTTCATGTCTGGATTGTCAGTAATAATATCAAATGGAGACCTTCCTGCCATCATTTCAAACATCAACACACCGAGAGCCCACCAGTCCACACTGAACCCTGTAAATATTTGCAGAGCACATTTTCAGCCAGGACTCCTTGAATTTAAAGTTATCATCTCTCATATAAATGAAGAGACTGAAATTCTCTGTTTTCACTGAAGCCACAGATGTCATGACTGTCATTGGATGAGATTGGAGAGAGTCTACATTTATAACCCCAACTCAGAAATGGGTATTGGACTTTGCAGGTGTCTGCCAGACAGCAATGCTTCAATGAAAATTCACTCTAAGCTGAAAATGCCACTTTTTTTTTCTTTTAAGAGAAGTTGAACATTTTAGTATCTTAACTAAATAAAAAATTCAACCTATTGATCACATCAGTTCACAAATGACAACGTTACTTTGTGACTTATTGTAACCACAAATCATTTAGTCACAGCTTACCATATTCTTCTCCTCTGAGGATCTCTGGTGCAATATAATTTGGTGTCCCACAGAAAGTGCTTGTAGTGTCACCAGGGCCCAAACCTTCCTGAATGCATAAATCATTTCATAAATTAAAAGCTGACCTTGCTTTCCCTGAGTTTCCCTTAATTAGATTTATAAAGCCAAGTTAGTTCAGGAGTTGGAAGACCTTCCCCTCAAAACAGGCAATGCTAGAGCAAAACACCCAGTGCTCAAAGCTGGCTTATGACTTTGCAGCTTATCTTCTGCAAATTAATGGATTAAAACTCAACCCAAAGAACATCTGGAACAACATTTTCCTCAATATTTACAGACACATTTAAAGAATTCCAGATGAAAACCAATTTGAAAGACCTTTTCAAAGAGATGCTGGGAAAAAACCCTTCTAGGAATGAAGGAATCAAAGTTTTACATAACTGCTGCATTCCAAGTGAAGCCCCACAACCTGTGCACCTTGACAATGGAAAAACATTCCAGTCCAGCATTCTTAGCAATGGGTGCAGTATCTGTTCTATGGAGGGAATGAGACAAGCTAGCCTCATTCCATCACCACAACACTCCTTAGCCGTGTTCTGAAGTAAGCTAAGGAGGTCAGTATTAGCCACTCAACCCTTAGACTTGGAAAAAACCCAACAAACAGTGCCAGTTATACTGCCCCCCACACTAACCCACGTAACTTGAAATACACAAAGGAAAAAATGACAAATATGGGCTATTCTTCAACAGTCATTTTCCAGAATCAAGTTCTTATTTCACAACCAAACTTCTGGACTCAGTAATGCTACCATTAAGATAGGGACAAACTTTCTCAGTTTTCTCTTGATATTGCTGGATACAGTATTTGCCTGAAACGTGTAACCAGAGCAACATGCTACTGAATGACAAAAGGAAGGGAAGAAAAAAAAATCCTACCTTGCACATGCCATAATCTGTTAGCTTGATATGACCCTCTGCATCTAAAAGAACATTGTCTAGTTTTAAATCTCTGTAGATTATGCCTCTTTCATGTAGGAAGTTTAGAGCAATACAAATTTCAGCAGCATAAAACCTGAAATTAAAAAGGAGAAAATTCATGTTAGCACTAAGATTGTAAAAAAGCTGGGACAATTTAAAAACATCTTGTTAACAACAGCACTCTACGGTCAGCTTTTATCTATCACCAGTATACCAAGCAAGCTGTGCTTATTCATGAGGACACTGATCTCATATTGTAAAACCATTCCTTAAATTACATATAGGAGAATTTTTTTTCAATCTACTTATTTATTCTTTATCCTCAGAATTTTTTCTGTAAATTCCAAGTATGACAAAGAAGTTCTTAAGGGTTGCCATAAGACTTTGCATGGAGCAAAGCCATACAAAATATACCTTTCATCTTCTCCTATCAATATTCTATTATTAATTCAACACAACACCAAAATAAGTAGAATAGTTACATCTTCTATCAACAGATCAAAGCAGCATTACCTAAATATGAATCAATAAACAGCAGTAAACAGGAATAACTGTAACTACTTATGCAATGCTTGCTTTCTTAAAAAGACCCACCACAAAGAACCCAACATGTCTTTCAAACCAAAAATCTTCACATTTCTTCTCGAGACAGCACATTCTAAACTTAAGAATCAACCCTTTGTTCTTTCTTTGCTATTCATATTCTTTTACAGAATAAGGTTTGGAAGGCATTGCCTACAATTTTAAGAGAGCTACAACAGAAGAAAACCACTATAACTGTTAGTAAAGTACCTTGCATGTTCTTCAGGAAGTTTCCTTTGCCGTTGCATATGAAACATAAGATCTCCCCCATTTACATACTCTATGACAAGAAACAATCTGAAAGTATATAATACAATTAATGGATTCCAAGGAAACTCAGGAAGAAAAAAAAATAATCTTGTCCTTCCATTTTGAGCCCTTTTCACTTCCACTCTTTAATTAGACTTCTAAATTTCTTACAGTTACAGAAACTACTTCAGAGTAAGAAGAGAGTACGTATTGATCCATAGGGCCACATCCTCAATTTAAAGGCCAGACTAAACGTAAAGGAGAGGCAGCTGCACACAAGCAGCTACTATTTGGTATGAAACCTGCAGAACTATCTGAACAGTAGAGAAGACAACAGCATTTGCCTAACATAATGAGGGACTCGGCAATAAACGTAAAAAGGCCCCGTGGCATATAATGCTAGACAGACATCCTTAAAAATTACCCAGAAAACCCAGCAAAATCACAGCATTATGCTAGATGGCACATGGCAAAAGTGAAAGTTAGTCCCCTAAAATGTAAAATTGGCATTTATTTGAAAGACATAATAAAAACCAGAGTTACACGACTCCTCTTATTCAAAGATGTTGACTTGTATGGAACAAAATTCCACAGTATGAGATTTGCTCAGTGAGTTCATTGCTTTGAAAAACATCATCTGACTGGCTGAAAATAAAATAGGGCTGCTGGAAAACGCTCCCTATTTAACATAAAGCTTCTAAGATTAAAACACACTTTTCAAAATGCATCAATTTATATTGAAACCTTTCTTATTAATTAATGCATCAGGGTAAACCTCTGTCAGATTTATCAAATTGTTACTCTGCCTGACTATTGTTCTTTTTTTAATAGTCAAGCTGCAGCATCAAACCTAAAGCCCTTTGTACATGAAATGGAGTTTATAGACACCAACAAGGTCATGGCATGGGCAAAATCTGACAATTCTCACTTTTATTTCTGATACAGTTTTGTCACTAAAAGGCCACTATCTTTAAAAAATTACTTCATTAATAATAATCTATCAATATTAGAGATCAAAGTGTTTTGTAGGATTTGTGACACTAGTTCTATACCAATAAAGCTTGCTCTTTTTCCTGTTTCAGCTCCTGAAAAGCTCAAATAGATCTATTAAAAGCAAGATGACATAAGACTCAGAGTAATGTAACCCAAATTTACAAATCTAAGTTTTTATCTGAATAGGGTGACAATCCTTTTTTCAAACGAGTTGCATGATCTAGCAAATTATTAATACTCATACAAAATTATTTCTATTAAACCCTATAATCATCACTGAACTCTGATAAGACTTAAGAAACATACTGTCACTCCCAGAAATAAAAAACCCCTAATGTTCTGTTGTACAGATTAGACCAAGACTAACAAAAATCTGAGGACTGAGAGACTCAATTCACCTATGTTCATTATTTGTCAGAGATGAACACAAAATTGGGTGAGCCTGCAGGACACAATGAAACCCCCCTCCCTCAGCTTTGTCAAGCCCTGTATAAAATCTGTATCTGTATAAAACGGTGAATTAAAAGCACACGTAACAGACCCACTTCTGTTACTCTCTATGTAGCACATTCAGTAAATGGAAGATCTGGGCACAGAAAGGCTGCAGCATTGAGGCTTATTAGTTGCTCTGTAGAACAAGTTTTTGAAACAGTCTTCTCAAAACAAGCAAGAGGAAAGTCAGTAGGGGACAAATATAGGTGGAATCAGCCATATAAAGAGACTTCTATGGCGTTTGCAGGAAAGGTTTCATCCTCAGGAAAATATGATCCAAGCAATGCTGCCAAGGTCAGAGAGACCTACAGGATAGAAACATGCTGAGTGAGAGTTTCTTAGGAAGGTTGTGGCTGTCCCAGGAGCCACTATTTCCTCATACACCTCATTTTCCATGAGTTGAAGTCTCCTTTACATAGATCCACACACTAGAAAATATTCCATTTGGAAAACACATGCTCCAGTCTCAGTCCACTCTAGCTGGTAACAATTAAAGCCTTTTTTTTTTTTCCCTTTTAAGTGTTTTAAATGAAGTCTTTTCAAAGTGTTACAAACTTGAATGGTAAACCAGGAAAAGTTATCAGACAAAACCCAGCTCAAGTCTTTCAGTGGCCTTTCTGCCAAGAATATCAACACTAAACTGCAATTAAATAATAAATAATGCCAGGAGTATTTTATTACTGCTTTCCCGATACTTTTTGCTTCCAAGTTTCCTGTCCTGTTTAGAGGTGTCCAGTGTTTCAGCACCATTCAGAACCTGTAATTTAAGGTTCCTTGTGTCACGTCACGTTAGAGTCTAGGTCAGTGAGGGCTGGAGGTTTCTGACTATTACCACCCAGGGAAGCCATCTGACAATTCTGGGCAAGCCCAGGGCATGTATTCTATTACAATAATAAAACAAGCATCACTAGTATCTGGAACAATGTAAACACCTACATTTAGCCTCAGTTAGCATCTTTAAATATACATTTACCTTAAAAATGTATTTAAAATTATATTTGAAAGAAAGAACATGCTCTTTTGCAACTCTTCCCCCTATTCTATTAGTGCACTTCAACACAAACTGTTCTTATATTACAACTAGTTTTCTTTGAGACAGCTAACACAATCTGACACTGATAAACTTACACTTGAAATCAGTTCCATGTTTCTCCTTGTTCCTGTAATGAGGCCATAATGGTCATGTGATAACATCAGAGCTATCACTAAGTTGTGAATTCATGACATATGGGCTATATCCATGGCAAATGGCTGAAGCTATCAAAGACATAGTTCCACTGCAAGGAGAAGCTAGGCTGGAGAAACAGGACTCAAAGATTGAGCAGGAATACAGAAAGCTCTGAGGATGTTCAGTGTATTTCTGCTCCTCCACCATGTCAGCATACCTGCCAAAGCAGCACACAAAGGAGCTTTCTATTGTTGGCTTCAGACTTTTTCTTGCATGCAATATTTGTAAGAAACCTCATTCTGAATACTTTGCCCTGCTCAACCACTGACTTTTTATATTAGACTTTCAATACTCCTTAGTATTTGGTGAGGAATTTGTGAATGTTTAACTCAGAGCCTTTCACAACTGTTAGTTGTCTAAAGATTTTTTTTTTTGTCTGCAAGACATATTTCTTTTGATCAAACCCCTAGTCAGTCATTTTTGGAGATAATTCTTTCTCCCCGCTCCAAAATAATCCCTAGTCCATCCCTTTCAGAACACTCTTCAGCTTCCTTACTTCCTTTACCTTGGCTATGCTTTCCCTGCTAGGAAAATGCCATTTCCTGAGACTATAGCCATTAAGGGCTTGAAAGCCTGGGGACTGAAAGAGAGGTGCAGTACTTAGCTTTATATTTTAAAAATTGGTAATACTGTGCAATGACAGGTGATTAATCTTGAGGATAAATTACTAGATGGTCCATGAAAATTTCTTAAAACTGTTTGGTCTCTACACTTTAAATGCCATTTAAGTAAACCAGATAGACACACAGATGACCCCAGGCATTATAGAAGGGTGACAGTAAAAAGGTGCCTGGGAAAACCCCAACAAGCCACAAACCCCCCCCATCCAAATTCCCCCATGATGTACGTAAGCAAGGGCATGAAAGTTGTTCTTGATTATCTTCACTCTCCAATTGCAAAAGCAGCAGCAAATGATCCACTTCGGGTTGTGCACACAAGGACAATAAAAATAGTATTTCAAAGCAGCCAAGAGTTTATTAAGAACTTTGTCAATCATGTAATTCATCAGTATGTGCTAAGGGCTCATAAGCCTTATAGGTAAAAAACCACTGCAGATGTAGGTTAAGTTTTTAATAACAACTATTATGACTGAGCAGCTCAACTCTTATGCTCAACTCTTATTTTGAAGAGCTGAGAACTACAGTTTGGCCCTCTGAGACCTGGTTCAGCCCCCCTCAGGAGAATCAGGTGCTATGAACTATCTCCTACAGAGCTCCACTACCATCCTCCTGTTCCTGAAGCCATGTGGCCTGTGCTCAGAAAGGCAACACCCAGTTCCTCCTCTTGCTCACTCATCTTTCTCCTCTCAGACCTGGACACACCTGCCTTTCTCTCCACACCACTCTGGCTATGTCTATCCCAGCTACACCTGGCTTTGTTGTAGTGAATCCCTGATGATGCTGATGAGTGTTTCCAGAAGGTACTGGCTGTGTGATGGCAGTGGTTATGTTTGCTCTGTGAGAAGCAGTTAGTACAATGATCAAGGTTTTCAAAACAAAATAATTTCAGATCTTTCTTACCGACTTGTTGTTTGAAAGCATGAATGTAAACCAACTAGGAATGGGTTACTGGATGCCTGTTCAAACACATGTTTCTCTGTCTGTACCCAATCAATATCCTGAAATAGAGTAATTGAACAATCAGAACTCCCAAATGAATAACCACTGTGGGTATTCCCAGAAAAGAAATTGTGAACATCTATGCTCCCTTACATATACCATCGTTGTTACATAGGTTCTTCAGAATGAGAAAACCCTCTAAAAATCTGGAAACATTATATAATTGAATTAAAGTGTTTTCTATTTGGACATTTCTTAACTTAGAAAGGTCTGCACAAAATTTAAGCTATTTAAAAATATCATACACCTGCAGTATTTGGTACATGGCCCATAGTGCTTCATAGAAATAAACTGTTATCTTAAGTGATCTTAAGGCTGCTGAAGCAACTCATGCCAGTAACAAAAGCAATGTCGGTTTTTAAAAGGTTCAAGTAAACTGAAGTTCATTTGCTCACCTAAAACTCAAAATGAATTCAATGCAACTACCAAAACCCGCTGAGTTGGTCCAACCAAAATCAAAGTCATTCTTAAAAGTATCACAGAGAACTCTCAATACTTCCCAAGGGAGAAGTCCTGAATACCCAGTGCGATACTGTCTAACAAAAGCCTATCAAAATGGGAATGATACCAACATAGTACTGCAAAATCCAGATCCGGAACAACAAGGTGTTGAAGTTTGGTACACTTACATGAAGTGACTAAACCTTATGGACGACTGCTCTTAGCAGTAGACAGTCACTCTCCATGCAGTACACTGATCATGTTCTGCCCTCAGTACCGTGCCACACTCAGTAGCCTGAGAATAAACTAGAAATGTAATTGTTCTAAAAATTTTCCATTTCCCACAGATACTTTCAGCTTTCCAACCAACCTGGAGACAGCCAATACTGAGAGACCAGGCTGTCCTGTCAAGGCTAGTTAGCCAACTGACACCTCGAGGGAAATAAAGCAATGTCACCAATTAAACCACAGTGATCTCAAATCTTAGTAGCGTAACTTTTTTTTAAGCTCATGGGAAAAAAAAAATCCATAGTACTGTCACTTGCACCTAAGCTCTGTAATTGTGACTGAGAACAGTTTCAGCTCCTGTTCAGAAACACAGACAACACTTCGCAGCTCATTCATTTGCTTTAGGAAAAAAAAAAATCTTTATTTTCTTTCAAAATTAAGTGCCCAAATTCCACCCTATTTATCTCATCACTTGCAGATTGGCACATCCAGGTAGAAAAGTTTTTCACGTGCATTCTTCTAATACTATTAATAACTGTTAATTGTGATTAGGATTTAATCTTGGTGCTTCATGCAGACAGGTGATGACAAGCGAGTTCAAAAGTCAGTAAAACCTCTTACAGAAACCTAACCTAAAACCTTTACTGATTTTAGTTGAATGTTTTGTTAAAGCATATTTTGTTAAAGCATATACAATATGTAACAGAGCACGATTAGCACAGACTTTTACCTCATCATCATGGACCAATTCTTTTTTCACTACTTTCATAGCATAAATCTGATCATTCTTTTTTAACCGAACTAAAAGAACTTTGGCGTAACTTCCACGTCCGATAACTCTGATTAAATCGAAGTCCTGTAGTCCAAGCCCCTGAGAAATCTTAATTCCATCCATTCCATCAATGACTGGTTTGATATCCTGTATAGAAAGAAACAGATGCTAGAAGCAGAAGACATTTTCATAACGAGTGAGAAAGCAAAGAGATCTTTAGCCACCGGACAGAATTTGCTGGATTTGATTGCCACTGGCACACAGACCTGCTTATCAATGCATTTGTTTACAAATGTTTGGTTAATATTGGGTTTGCTCTTGCTAAAAGTTCCCGTGTTTTTCAAGGCAGTAATTTTGCCCAATAAATCATTTAAATATTCCCCACTGGAAAACAGAAGGCAATGCCTTGAGAAATGAGGTTTGATCTACATTTCTGAACTGCAGACCATGCTGGATTATCCTTTGCACTAAGTGAAGAGCATCTTCCATATTCTGACAGCTATTGTAAAACAAATTAATAAAGGCTATCTAAAAGGAAGACCGCTAAGGCAACAGTAACTGCTGATGAATATACCTGTCTTGGTTTCAGTTTAGGCAACAGCTGTCTGTATTAAATGCACTGCAGTTCTAATGAAGAGGAAGATTTCTAATAAGGAACATACGGAAGCAGATGCCAATTTCTCAAATGTGAGAGTCTGCAGGAAATATTCCACTGGGAAGGATGTTATTTTAATACATTATTTAAAAAGATGAATTTTATCATCTTGACTGTTTGCTAGAATTAGATGTGAACATGTAAGACTGAAGGTCAAGCAGTTGAAGTAGACAAATGTCAACGTTCATGCTGCATTTCATGTTTTATCAACATGTACAATGCTTTGACATACTTGTGTGGCCTATTTTTATCTGACCTCACACTACTGTACTTGTAGACAGATCAGCATTCTGCTGAACTATGGAAAGTATTTATATAAAGAATCTTGATCTAGGATTGACTGCTATTAGAAGAGATTGCTCTGAGCTTAAAGATTCTAGTCAACAAAACTCCCAGAATTCCCCTTCCTCTCTGTAAGATACCTTAAATTACTTTAGTAAAGCTCAAAAGCAAGGTGGGAAAAATCAGAGCAGCCTAATTCAGGAGAGTTGAGCAAACACAAACAGTAGCTACCTGTGCACTAACCAGAGCAGAAGTCAGCAATTCTAGATAGCATTTAAAATTCTCTGACATGTTTTAAATTTATATCCTTCCATCTCTGAATGAGATAAAATCTAAAGACACATGATTCAAAATAAGGCAGTCACCCCAGAGCAGGAACTGCTCAAGTGTGAAATAATGGAAGTGACAGGCATTGTAGTGGAAGTAGAGGAAAAAAAGGTGCAGGCTTGTTAAAATGAGGATATGAAACTAAGAGGGTTCTGCAGAGTGCATCCTATTCATTTTAAATATGCCAGAAGCATTCTTAAAAGAAATGTCTTGAAGCCCTTTAGAATAAAAGTGTATTGGGATTTTTCAAACTGCTTTAAGGGAATAACATTCTTGGTGTGCAGAGACTGCATCACAGACTGTCTACAAAAGAGCTGAAAGATAGAGTTGAAGTGTACAGGAGCTATCTGTACATTATTAGGTATTATTTATACGAAACATCTCCGAGAGCTGGAGATATTACCAGAGCTCATGTATTATCAGACTGAAACAACTTTCATAATGGTAGCCTGAGGGTGAGGAAGAGCGTACATCTATTAGAGAAAGCAGACAAGACAATGTCAAAGCCACCATTTGTTACGAAGACCAATACAGTCAAACCCTCTGCTAAATCACTGTTGTTCCAACACCAGTGGTGGGAGGGAAAAAAAGAAAGTCTCTCACATCATGACTGGCATAACAAGAGCTGTATACAAATGAAATCTGAAAAATCCAACAAAAATGCTTGAAAAAATCCATTTTCAGAAAGAAAACTGACTTTTTTAAAAGGTAGAAGAAAAAAAAGGGCTAATAATCAGCTATTTTATAAAAAGTTGTATGATCAAATGTGAATTACAAAAATATTTTTAAAACATACCTCAGAGTCATCTTTAATGTCGTGTTTTCGGTTTGAAGGAATGTAGGAAACTGGAAAAGAAATCAAACAAGTAATATGTTTATTAAGGCCTTCATTAGAAGCAATATTCAAAACTGATAAACAGAAAGAGTATTTAGTAGCTTCAGGCCAGCAGTTTGTGTCAAATACTACATGACAGTCGATCAAGTTTTTTCCACTTTATTCCTGTGATCCTGACAGGAGATCTTAAGGGCGCTGTAGAAACAACCAGCTCTGAGACAGTAAGGAATCAATCAATGAACCTTTGAGCTCAAAACAGTATCTGACAAAGGCCAGAGTCATTTTAGAGAAGGGGTATAAGTCTGCCCTTAAAACAAGGCAGGTTAAACCATCAAAAATATTAACCTAGGAAAAGTACTTTAAATCACAGAAAAAATCAAGACATACTTAAAGTCTGAGGGTGCATCATAGCTTGGATCTGAAGTGCAGGTTTTTTGTCTGCTTTGAAAAGTTAACATATTGCTGCCAATTGCTGTGTGCTTAACTCCACATTCTGGAATGGTTTCGAGCATATGAATTAGGATGAAACTGAACCAGATCAGAGGCTTCAGAACTACGTATACTGCAATCGAGCCCCTGTGGAGCATTCTGTCAGTGTGACTAAACTAGAGCTGAACTTTAAAAACATCAAATGGGTAGAGTGGAAACTGGGCCTCCAAACAGAACACCACATGAACTGTCAAGTTAGCAAGAAAGTACTCACTTCCATCAGTTTCTTCTGAAGGGAGGTTAACTTCATCTTTATCATCTAACTGAGGTTCCTGGGAAGGCATGACCGAATCCTTGCAGAATACATGTTAGAGATAAAACATGTTGGTTTACACAGTCCCTTCTAAGAAAGCAGGTCTTGCTTTTGCTACAATACAATGAGGACCTTACATTTGTATCTTCTAGATGGAAAACTGGGTTTTGTATAAAGTATTTCCAAGTATTAAGATTTTGTAATGCATTATAACCAGCCCATCAAAAGCCTAAGTGCCATCTCAACCATTCTCTGCAACTACAACAAATGTTCAGCTGTCTTTTAGAAGCAAGAAGAACATATTTTACTGCAAAGTTCAAACTTGAATTCTATTTAAGACACCGGGGTCTGTTTCACATGGAACTGTAACAAAATAAACACTTCAGCGTGATGCTACACACTCAGTTTAGAGCACTGGTATATTCCTTTCCTGTTTAAAAACCAGGAGTTGCTAGGCATTATGCAAGGGTATGGCATAAGTTGGTAAAGATCACAATACCAACTCGTTTATAGTACATTTGGACACTGGTCTCATTCACAACTCACGAGACATAGGACTACTCTAGCAGGTATAGAAACACACAAATTGGCAAAGAATCTAGTAACATCAAGGCAAGTGACATGCAACACCAATGAAAAAATAATGGCTTGTTTTCAGTTAAAAACATGATGCAACAGTCAGTGAGATACCGATCATAGCCTGTGATGAGTATGGGGAAGGGCTAAACTTCAGAGATACAGATTAACATTTAAAGCCTGGGAAAGCCACTAGGCTAGCAATAACAACTCTCTCTGTAAAATACATCTGCTGGAGAAGTCACACAAGTTTGCTCACACTTATATCACGAGTTTTGTTTTTCCACTTTGTCTCTACTGCTCACAATCCAAGGGCTTGTCCTCCCCAAGCATTTCAGAAACTGAAACCCAAATACCACCAAATGTTATAAACCTATGACTACGTGCAGCATTTAATTACTCTGGATGCACATCCACACAGAACATCTTCACTTTATACAGAACACAAACTTACCATATGCCTTTTGCAGGTCAGTGGAACAAGTATATGACAACGCTTATGGACCAACAATTTGCAGTTGATACACTTGTAGCCTTGCCTTCTGAGACCCCATATCCTTTCACTGCACTGGCCACAGTACGCTTGCTGAAAGCCAGAATGCATATTATGATGTAAATTATCAACCCCCTTTCCATAGGCATGTAGTTATCTAGCAGCAAGAACTGAACATAAACCCAGTAACTGAAAATTACACTTCATTCCTTATTTAATGAATATTAAGAAAACATCAAGCTTATGGATGGAACACATTACAGTCTAATATTAGCAGGTCATTCTTAGACAATAAGCTTACTTTGAATTTCAAGTTCTAATATAGGTTACCTAAACAAAACTGACAGGAATCTGTGCTACATAATTATGCATCAAAAGCACCTAAACTGCTTTGGAGAAGACAGGCAGAGAATGTTACAAGAGACAAGTTCAAGTATGCAAAATGTTCTATATCTGCACCTATACACTTGAACAGTGGTAGAACAGCAGTAAAAACTTTGCATAATTAAAACTTACCTATCAAGTGTAATGTAAAACTTCTACTGGTTGCACTATTTAATATCAAAACTAGATGGCCTTTCTTATATATGCCACAAAATAGCATCTTAAATCAAAATGAGGACAAATTAAGAAGCCAGACGTTCTACCGCCGACTTGAACAGGGTGGGTCTATAAATAACTTTTCCCGTGTCTGCGCGCTGCGGTCATTTTATCCTCTCTACCCAAAGCTTGCACCAAACAGCAGCCTGAGCTTCTCCCACACCCAGAAGTCACCTAGTGTCAGTTACCCCTCTATACCGTGCACAGGTTGCCGACAGAAGACTCCCTTCTATTTGCAAACGTTCTCCAGTAATTCCTGTAACAAACAGGCTAAGACGCTGCCTCCCATCCTGCCAGCTGCACCTCCAGTCCTGCCCTCAACCCCGTTTCAGGTTTACGCAGAACTCTGCAACTGTCCCAAAGCCAGAGAACAGTGAGAGTCTGTTCCTCCTGGCGAACGGCAAGTTCGAGTGCGGTTATTCAGATCCTCAGACTAATGAATCACACACGGTGTCCTGCCCAAAAGCGTGAAGCTGCTATAAATCCTTACTAAGAGTATTTGAAAAAAAAAAAATCAGGAAAAAAAGAACAGAAATAACGATCAGAGAACAGATCGTTTATGAAGAAAATATTTTCTCCTTGTATTTTGATAGTTGTAGAAAATCAAACCCAACTACATCCCAGTCAACTGTACAGCCAGTCCCCCTCGATCAGCAGAAACCCAGACTGCATTGCCCCGGAAAAAAATCCCCCAAACCCTATTGCCTTGGACATCTACAGCCACTTCTTTCAAAATCCCCAGTCCATCAGGGTGCCTCCAGTGTTCTTGTACAGCTTTGGCAGCAGTCATATTGAGACTAAATAAAATTCCCTAAGCCCTGGAAGTGACACAGAAGAAAATCTCATTTGCTACAGTCAGACACGGGGAAGCAAGGCAAAAAGAAAAGTGCGTAGGGGCAGCTCCTGAATCCCTCCAGTAACACAGGTTTCCCTCTCACAGCTCTCCAAAACACTGCAAACACAGCCTTAAAGAATTAACCTTTACATTATGTTCAACGAGACTGATTCCTGCATGTGTTAATTTACCTGAATTGTCTAGAAAGAGTTCCAAGAGGTTAATTTGAAGAAGAAATTAAATCCTTAGATAATACTCCAGTCTTAAAGAATTAAAATCAGTCAACAATAACATATGGTATCTAATTCAGTAAAACATGTATAGGCATAATTAAATTATATATTTTAATGTCACAATTTACAGTTCCTGTCAACTATTACTAATTTCAGTTTTATACTGTTTGTGTTCTAGCTCTTTATGATTACGTTTGTAGACAGACAGGTATACCTACTAATGGGCTTTCAAAATCTTTAAGTGTATGTTCACTATTTGCCTAATTTCAGTGAAAACAGCATTATCTAGAAGATTATTCAAGTGGCAGGTATGCACTCACAATGTTTCAAAGAAATATCTTCTAACAAAGTAGCAAATAAGGACAAAAAAGTATCTTTCATTCTAAAAAGTGAAAAATTGAGTTGGTACACCACCTTATACAAATGTATGTTAGAATTCACATATGTAATTTATTTTTCACATATCTACTGATAAAATACTGAGTTTTAAGGGGCTTTTCCTTCTTTTGATGCAGTTTTGGACTGAGAATCATTAGAAAAAATGTTAATCTAATGCAAAACAAAAAGGTATTGCAGAGTCTCAAAATTAACTCCCTGTCCTCAGTTTTGTAGGGAATTCCCAGCAGGATATAGTGCATTTCCATATATGCTGCAATACTTAAGCATAACGAGATAAGTGAAGGAGGTGTCTCAGCCTTAAAGCTACATTCACTTGCTTAGGTGGATTAAGTCAGATTGTTAATGCAGTTGTATTTTAGCTCAGTAAACCAATTTTTTTTTTTTTTCCCCTTAATCAGATTCACAGTCTGAGCCAACACGAAGAGCTCTAATCTTTAGGATAGACAAAAAGTACAGAAGGTAAAAGATTATGCTAACAAGCAATCAAAATGACATCAAGATTGGAGAGAAATGCTCCTCTAAGTATGCATCAGTTTAAAATAGTCACAAAACTACTTCTTTAGAGACTTTAAGAATAAATAATTTCCACCAATCATATATTAACTCCAGCCCAGAGTCAAAGACTTGCAGGTTTTTCTGACTGTTACGACCTGAATAACACTGCCTAGGCTGAGAAGTCACATGAGGAAGCATCTTGCTTTTCCTTTCTTTTCAACACTCCAACACAAAAGAAAAAAAGCACGGACCAAGAAAACAATTGCCACAGAACATTACCAAACCCCAACGTTTTATACAACAGTACTCACTCTGTTAAAACGTTTGGCTTGAAACAAATGCCCATTCACTCGGTACAGCTTCCTCCATCTTCTGGCTCCACATCGGTAGATTGATTCTAAGAAAGAAATTAAAAAGGTATAAAGCAGCAGCATGGCAGCAGAGCAATCCCAGACACACTACGTTAAGCAAGTTGTGACTTAGAACAATCTTGCTTTTCTACATATCAACGCACAGCTAAAATCCCTGCTGGCTTTTTTTTTTTAATATATATATTTTTTTAAGGGCAGCCGTAAATGACAGCTTCTGCAGGATGTGCTTTCACCACTGCCTCTCCCTTTTCTCTATCCCTGTCTTTTTCCTCACATGATCATAATCTTGTTACAGTTTCCTGGCTGCTTGCTGTTCAGGCTCAGGTGAGAGGGAGAGATAACTGTTAAAGAAACAGCTTCCTCTGGTAAAATCACCACGCTGGTCTCACCATGTCACCTTCATATGTAAACACGTAAAGGACGAGTGGTGCCAATAATGCTTCAGATGTGCAATATTCAAGATGTTACAAGTCTAGCGAGTTAGGATATCTGAGCCTATCTTTATCTTGCCATTAAACATTTACCAAAATATTTCTGCTGTTAAGGAAACAGTTCAAGTGCAGATCTGCAATTATTTCTAATATATTCTAAGCATAACAATCATTTAATCTGTTTACGCCAGACATCCCAAGAGGTCACACACAACAGTACCTAGCATCTACTCCAAATTACTTCTGTTGTCACTTTTCACAGATGTGCAATTTTTGTGTGACTGGTTAATTAGAGAATTTGATATTTAATGCTGAGTGTTGAAAAATGTGCTGTGCAAGCCCAGTCCCACTCAGAGCTGCACACAGCTGTGAGGGTGCCACAGCCAACCCCTGCACATAACCAGGATCAGGAGCTTTCCGCAGCAGGCGATGAAAGCGGGTACTGGGGGAGTGGAGAGTACAGGGGGGAAGAAGAGAGGGGTGAGTTAAGCAGAGAATTCAGCAGTGATCTTAAAACTGACAACACACTCCTATCAAAAAGCTACATTTTTTTTTAAATCAGATTTGGCAAGATTGTAAATGCTGAATAATTAGTTCTAATTACACCTATTAAGAGATTTAAGTTTAGGAGTTGTCAAAGTTCAAAGTAATATTTGAAGTTAACAAGCATATTTTAGACAGTGAGACAAGTCTGACACATCCTCTTAAGTATTTCCAGGAAAAGTATTTTACAGTGTCCTTGTGAGTGTTATAACATCATCTTACTTGAAAAAGTAGTGAGAGACCAGAATAATTCTTATTTCAATATTATTATTTTAAAGCTAGCTTCAGTAACATGATGAGTAAGGTTTTCCATTACAAAGTTTTAACTGCATGCCTTTTTAAAACCACATTCTTTAGAGACTAGTTTTACCAGCTAACTTAACACCGTTGGCTGCTTATACAAAATTATTTCATCTACCTTAGAAAAATTAAAGTAGTTTCACAAGGAATGGAGAACTCAACAGCATAGAAAGTATAAATAACTCAGATAACAGTAAAATCCACTCTTCTGTGGTACCTTGGGATGGCCACGAATACGCTCTGTTTGGTACCTAGGTAAAGTGGCTCTGCCAACAAAAACAACCGGGTTTTGTAGCAAGCCAAGATATTCGGTCAATACAAGGTGATCCTCACTTCATCTCTACCACCTACACAGGGTCCTTCATATCACTTTATCCCTCCTAGAAAAGCTGCAGCTTCTCTGTAAATCTCAATCAAGATGCTGAACAGGGGAGGAGGTGTGCAATGCATTTCTGTGGCTTTAAACTGAGTCCAAACTGAGCTATTAAAGCTGTCCTTTAATTGGTCTACCACAAGTGGAACAACCAATATTGTATGTAGAAAATCATGTCATGTTAACTAAAATGCCCCAGACAACACAGCAAAGAACACTTCATACAATTTTGATAGACTTGACTGAAATATTGCTACATTCTGACAAGATACTAAGCTGCAAATTTATAATCTAAATTAATGCAAAATTATATCAAATTTATCTTTAATGTTTCCATCTGCCTGGTTTTAAACAGTTAAGTTTTAAATATCCACACCTTATCAAAGATGAAATCTTTTTTTTAATATAGAAAAAACCCAAACATTTTCACTATCAAAAGTTAATGCAAGTAGTAAATGGCTTCTTTGTTGAGAAATTATTTTAACTTAATATTGAAGAAGCAAAAAAAAATCACAGGCTACTGACAAAATGTGTGAACACCGATTTTAATACTGGGTCTGATTTTAGATACTCTATTTTTGTCCTTGAAAAGCAAGGCACACGAAACTATTAAAGTTTCTGTGACTCCGCAAATCTGCGCTGCCAAATCTGCAAACGCTCATATGTTACTCTATTTGCATGTGCAAATGTTTACTTTGCAAGCATTTGAAACCAGCACTGCACTATTAAAGGAATTATTAGCAATTTGGAAAAAAACCAACTTCTCAAAAGCTGAAAGACTGCACGCCACAGAAGTGGCAAAGATGCTAGAATGGAGGTGTATCACTTGTTATGTTTGACTCAAGCAGCTCATCAAAATCTGCCAAATATAAACTTTAAAGCAAACAAAAACCCTCCTCTGATTTTAAGTGCAAAAAAAATTTAAATGAGAACCTAGCAAAGCTATCACAAAGCTTTTGCCTAAAAACACTCAAACACAGTGAAAAACTGTTCTACCATTTGTAGGATGACTTTTTTTACCCAGAGGAAAAAACTTCACAAAGCTTTTTTCCAAAATAGCTAATTGATTCATTAGACAAAGCACCATATGGAGGCAACCTAATACATCTGTGTTCTGAACATTAGCTTATCACTGACATGAGGAATATTAAGCGAATGATAAGTTAACGAGCAGCTTGCACTGATGAAGTCTGTAAATAAAGGAGCAAGTCACTTGCCTAATTAAGGATAAATATTAAATCAAAGTCAGGGTTCTATATCATATACTGGTGAGGCAACAGTCTAACAAAAACTGAGCAGAATATAGCATAGCTTGAAAAGGTAGGAGGAACCCCCCAGGTTACCACTATGACAGCCACTGATTCAGCAAAGGGTCTTAAAGCAAATCAATTCCTATTCCCTGTCTCTAAAAGGTGCCAAGGTAAGAAATGGGAAAAGAGTGATCCCTCTAAAGCACCTTTTCATCACAAATTCTATGATTACTGTTATTACAGGGTAAGATTAAATATAGGACAGAATAATATGTTCTTAGGATAATCAACAATATCATTTTTGTAACCCCTATTTGGTCAGTGGCACAATGTCCAGTGACTATCAGTGCACCCCAGGGGACAATCCTGGCTCCAGAGCATCACTAGAGATCTGGAGGGGTCAAAGAACATCCTCAGCAACTTGACTGGCAATACAAAACCAGGACCAGTGGCCGAGACACCACAGAGTGGTGCTGCCAGACAGACCCTGAAGAGTTGAGCAGGCAGGAACCTCGTCAAGTTCAAAGGGAAGTGCAAAGCCCTGCACCTAGGGAAGAATAACCCCGTGCACCAGTATGTGTTAGAGGCCAGCTGGCAAGCAGCTTGGAAGGAGCATAAAGATGATCAAGGAACTGAAGCACCTCTCATATGAGGAAAGGTTGAAAGAGCAGAGACTGGCCTTGAGAAGAGAAGGCTGAGAGACATCTCATCATTGCACACAACCACCCAAAGAGAAGGTATAGTTAAGATTCAGACCCTTTCTGCTGGTACCCATTGGCAGGACAAGAGGCATTGGGCACAAATCAAAAACACAGGAGGTTCCATCTGACCATCAGGGAACACTTTTTCCACAGTGAGGATGACTGAACTGGCACAGGTTTCCCAGAAAGGTTGTAGAGATTTCAAAAGCCATCTGGACAAGATCCTGGACAACCTGCTTAAAATAACCTACAGAACCTGACTAAAATGTGTCTTCTACATATCTAGTAATGCACTCATGGAAGAGGACATCTGCCCTAAACACTGAAGGATAATGGCAGATGATAAAGATTTGGGGGCCTTATTATTTTTTTGAAACATTATCAGCTTCAAAAAAAAAACTCAAGTAGAGCTATACTAGAGCAAAGAAAACATCTTGAACAATAAACAAATGCTGCAAGTAGAAGTATACATCCTGAAATAAGAAAACTTATTGTCAGTGTTCTGTGTGATGTGTGAACAGAGCTCTAATCTTAGTCTGCATTTCACCCCTACACTTCATATGGGAAAAGGACACTTTTGAACCCAAAACAAAATGTTTCAGTACATGTTTCTAGAACACTTTAGAATAAAGCAAGCAAGGGACTCCATGAGTCTCAATAACCAAGAGCCAAAACACATTTCTGCAGCCACAACTGGTCCCAGCCATCTAGCAAAGGGAATGGCAACACAAAAGCATGATTATTTAATTACTGTACTTAATGAAAAGGACTGATTTTTAATTTATTTTAGAGTACATATCAGTTCACTCATTAAGGATTTCGAGTTAGCTGCTTGGAGGCTGAAGGAGATATCATCCCCCTAATTAAACAAAGTAATCTTTCTTCTGATGGCTATGAAAGGCAAGCCTTTGCCTAACAGAAAACAAGTTTATTTTTGTATGTGAACAAGTTTAGAGGAAAACTCAAAATATACTTTAAGCTGCTAACAGGGATTAAAAAAAATTGGGGAGCCCAAAATATATATTTTAATTATAATGAAAGCACTGAACTTTGCCTACTTCCCAGATTAAAATAGGGAAAAAAAACCAGAGACTGTTTTCAAGTTAAGATTACAAGGGAAATAAAAACTGAATGCCTGAAACAAAATTAGCCAGCTGCGTCTATGTAAAAAGCAGTGTGAAACAACTGCCTGTCGCTGTTGTGCAATTCTTCCCTCTGTTGTCAAGCTGTGCAACTACATCACTAACAGTAATGCACAAGAAACCTTGGAAATATACTTAATATTGGCTTCAGATTGGGGTCTTGGGTTTATTTTTCATCTTTCACTAAGTATTGCAGAACAAGCTTAAGGAAGAACACAAGAAAAATGTTAATTGTGGATATAAACGGATGAACAATTTATCTGTTGTTCGGTGTTCATTCCAAATTAACTCACAGGCAGAAGATACTCCCTTGGGTCAGTAACGACCTCCTCAGAACTTCATAGAAGGGATGTGAACCTTGCCTTTGAAAAATGTAGCTCATAAGGGAGTAAGGAGAAAAAGCAGGTGCCATTATTTCTCAAATCACAAGCAATTTCCCAGCACTGGAGAAGAGAAACAACTTAAGCCAAGCCCAACCTGCACCAAGCCCAGAAATACTATTTTTCCCCCATCTGAAAGCCTAGGAACACTTATTTTCTAGAATATGTAGGAGGATTCATCAGTTGTACAAAGAGTGTGGTTTACACCAATGAATGGCAGTTGGAGGGACACGAAAGAGATTTCTTCTGCATTTGGATTTACAAATGCAATTCCAACATCTGCTTTTGCTTGCTCCAGCTAGAAACCTTTTATTATACTAAGCACAGAGATAATTTGCTATTGCTGCAAATCACCTCTCAGAGATTAATGCAACTTGTTTACAGGCCAATTACACTGCCTGCCAGCTGGCCACTAAGAGAATGCCCAGTTTGGAGTTTTTTTTCCTTTACTGTTTTGCTGACCATACAAGTGAGCATTCTTCCAAAACCAGCTCAGGACTTACAAGGAGGAAATGGATGTTGATACTGCAGACAGACTAGGAATTGGATAAAAAGGTAACAAAAATAATTACATATAAAGGTAGAATAAATCTGGGGAAGTATATTCTAAAGAACTCTGGTAGTACATTGTTTCACATATCTGTTAATATGTCCCAAAGAGTTAAATGGAAACAATAAAAACTGCTTTCTGAAGCAGGTAACAGACATACATTGGATGGGATATGTTAATTGGCCCTTCTTACCATAAGCTGCTACATACAGTTGCCATTGCTTTTCAGAAATTAGAAAAGAGTATTACAGGCATTAAGTGATTTCACCTCTTGAAGTCATTAAAATGGTAAAGACAGCATTTTATTCTTTATTTCATTTAAAACTGTTTAGCCATTGTGGAAATATATCCCTATCCTTCTTTTCTTTTTCAACAGACACTAAAATTAGCTACAACATCAGATTAACCTCCCCTAAAAAAATATCAAGCACAATTCAGATAGCAAGAATGGCAAAGGAAGTGTACTACATAGAGCATCAGCAGAGAACCACCAAGGAAATAAAACAGTATCTCTGAACAGTAATATTTACCCAGCATTTACTGCAACACAGCTCTAATACTGCTTGAATATCCTATTCCCCACTGAGTTAAAAGGGAATCAGCTGACTCCCACTTCAGGACTGCTAGGTGGAAACCTGTCCCCACACAGGCTGCTTTCTCATGCGTGATCTCTTGGCTGCTCCTATTCATATCCTTCTGTTAAAATGGCTCCGTGCCATTGCAAGGTGAGAAGTCACATTGAAGATGACAATGGCAGCCAATAAAAGCAGAGCTAACACCTCCTGCTGACCAAGCCGCTGCTGCACTTGCGCTGTACAGCCCTTTAGATCAACCACACCTCTTCATACCTTATACCCTCAGTCTCCAAGTTAAAAAGCTCATTATGAAAGGTAATTAGAAAATTTGAATTGCCTTGTCATTAAAAGTACTGACTGCATTCAAAATACACTATAAATCAAGAAACAAAGGGATCTCAACTCAAGAGACCCTCACTAGGTTCAATTACTGAATGCTACTCCAGAAAAAAGAGGTCCTGCCTACAAAGATCTGTGGCATGCCAGTGATCACAGCCTGGTTTACATCCTCAGCAGCTCTTGCTGACACGTACACGCTTTGCATGGCTGACCCAGCCACTGCATGAAATGGTGCTGTATTTGTTGCTTTAATTTGAAAGAGCACTTTATGAGAAGGGATGGAAGACAACTGGTGGTAGATCCATACTTCTGAAAGTGGTTAACATTTGTTTAGGAAAGAAACAATTTCAAGTCTTCCCTTCTCTAACTTAGCTTTCATGCAATTTTAAACTATACACTCTTCCATGATGTGCAGTTGGCTCCTGGTTACAAAACCACAGTGGTTACACACATCACAAAACCAAGCCTGCATTGCATTGTTAATAGCAGTCCAAAGGGCTTCTTTTGATGCTACATCATACATTCTTCCAAAATTAAAATCACTTTCATTAAAAGATCTGCTACAATGAAAACTGAATTTAATGTTCTATGAACGTGAATTAAGATGTGCATTAAAATGTTTTTAATCAAGCTGGAAGAGTACCGAACCAGTACTTAAATTATTTAATTCTTTAATTTACCTTAGTACTGCAGTAGACCATAATGAAGTTCTGATTATTTAAGCAATCTGTAGCAAAATAACTTCAGCAGGAGATGAAGCACGTTAGCATTAAACTCCATTTGTGTAACAGAGAGTCGGGAGCAGTAAGTTGCTTACCTGAACTAAGGACCTGGCACCTCATTTAGGTATATTTTTATCTACACATTGCTCATTTTTCACATTTACCAATTTTACAGCTTCAACTAAACCTCTCTATTTTGTATTTAAGAAGCAACAAAGCCCGGGTTACTAAAGCAGAACACATTCATCTTTTCTAGCCTACATCTGCATCAACTTCACAGGCTGCCTTTTTTTTAATAAATTTCTACATCTTAGTACATCCATGAAGCATTAATTCCTATTATAAGTAAAAAATATCTGGTAATAGAAAGCCTGACTTCTACATAGCCTGGATTTAGTGAAGGCAGCAAACAAAGAAATGAGGAGCAACCCAGTTGTTGCCTGAAGGAATTTGGTTCTACTTTATTATCAGTAGCCCACATGATTGAAGACTTCATGGGGAATCTTAATCTAGACTGGACACCACGTTTTTTTCCCCTAGAAAAAGTTAAGCCTTTGATTATATGCGATTCAGATCTATTGGTAGCTGAAAGGGGTGAACGTTCCCGTTTTCTGTGACTGAGCTAGACAGTAATCAGAAGGAACTGAATCCAGTTTATTTGTGAGCAGTTAAAACTTTGTCAGATCAAATTTTCACCTAGTCTTGTTTTTTTTATCTTAAACAGCAAGTTATAACACGACTATCAAAAGGGTTGGGGGGAGGGAGCTCGCTACTAACAAATTCCCTAGAAAAGATTAAGAGCCTGTTTCTTGTCCTGTAGGAAAGAGTTCACTGCTTTCATTTAAGCTGTGCCATACAGGATTTTTGTATTAATTGCATGATATTTCATCACTTTTTTTTCCTAAAGTTAAAGTCCTAGTCTTGTTTTGCATTGAAACGTTTCCACCCCCCTTATTTCATAATTGCCTGTACAATTCTATTTTTATTTTGTACTGATATTGAACACAAAGCTGATGATCACAGAACTGAACTACCAAAGTTTCCAGAACATGTGCTTAGAATGAAATTGAAATTAAAATTAGCTAACATTCCCACCCCCCAACTTAAGCAATCCATTTACCATGGGCTGTTCACTCCTAATGAAAAACATAAGAGTTCCTACTAAGATTGTTACCATGTGTATTAAATCTATGCTATTTCTTAAGGTTTTTTCCAGAGCATATCGATTTACTTGATTTGCCCTCCAGTGACAGGCATTAACACCAACTTGATTACACCACCACAAAAATCCAAAACTGTTCAAAAAACCCAACAGCTATTCAAAATGGATTTTACATTTACTTGGAATTCAGAAAGCTTTTAAGGTGGCCTTCACAGTGTCCTTGAAACCATTACTCAGTTCCTCCAGTCTGTGTTAGGATGTTTTCCGAGTGAGGCCGTTTTCCCTCACAGCATGGTTCTGTTACTTCACCTTATGATCCACTCCAACAGTGCCATTTCCCTTCCCAAAGTTTACATTATTCCAGTATTAGAATCAGGCTCTCGAGCGTACTTCTCCAAATTCTTCCCAATTTAATCAGTCATCTACTGATAGCACACCCAGAAGCACTGAGGATACCTCAGTACAACAGAGGACACCGTCACCCTGCAGCACAACCACCTCTCCAGATCTATCACGTCCCAGTCTGGCAGCTTTGGCACATCTGTATCTCAGCACCTTATGCCGCTTCACACTAGGAGGAAAGCAAGCTGAAATCAAATGCACACCATGTCCATTCTTCTTATGTCACAATCCAAGTTCTGTGAGTTGTGATCTGTTTTTGTCATGCGATAAATATTAATCCGAGAGTTTCTCCCATTTATACTTTTACTCCTTCTAAACTTTGTGTACTGCATGGATATAGCATTTATCCATTTCACAGCTGTAACATAAGTAGAGTTTGCAGCAATATCAATTATCACCAAACTCATTTAGGGACCGTAGCTAAATAAATCTGAATAGTTTTGAGTTATTCATCATACCTGTTATATTCTGGATTAAATGATTATACACTAATTCTATTAGCAAAGTGAGTCAATCACTTCGTTATTTTTTTGTGGTGCTAAGAATTATTGTTTCCTGAGAAGGTGAAATTCTCTCCTAGAGCATCTCATCCTCATGTGAGGGGAAAAAATTATTGCCCTTTCATCTGGTCTGTTAACGGAAAGCTGTAGTGCTTAATGTGTTAAGGAAAGCATGGTTAAGTCTTTCAAATTAATGATGGTATTTGTCTTTCAGCTTTTGGAAGGAAGCTTTCAACTCGCCCCACTGAGGAAAAGATAATTATACCAGATCTGCAAAGTTTACACACTGCTTCCCACCTAAAGCCCTTTGATTTCTACCATGCTCTCCATTATCTGTGTATAATCTGAGATCTGCTGTGTAAAATCATTTTATGATAGCTACTCCTAACGAGTTTAAGGCAATACTGAGATAGCTTGTGGCACTACTGCTAAAAGTAATGATTGTACCTTGAAATAACAAGTCAGTTCCAACCCCAGACCTACTGTTTGAGGCTCTACAATATCAATTTTATCTCTGCCTGCCCGGGTTTTCCTTTCTTCACAATCTCTATGATTAAGAACAGCTTTTAATCAGAGCTAACAATGTACAGAACATGGAGTCCTGTGCCAGTCACAGGGCACCTGCTTTACTGAAGACCACAGCAGATGACAACCTAAGTTACTGGAAGGAACATGTAACAGCAGCAGTATTATTATTATTATAGTGAACATGTTATTATAAAAGTAAAGAAAACCATAATAAAATCTTGATGTTTTGCCTTCAAATAGTTTCTGGTTTCCTATTAAATATTTCCCTGGCTAATAATTCAAGGACAAGCACTTACAGACACAGAAAAATTAGTAATGGGAATTCAGAATTACAAATGAGGTGCCTTCTAGTCAATATTGAGAACCTCAGTTTTTCATTTTTCCCACTACCCAAGTCACTACCTTCCCCCTGTGGTTTCAGGACAGAACTGCACAGTCTGTTCAACACTTAACTCTTGCACTGACAGTGATGATTAGGACTCACACCTCTTCCAAAAATCATCCTTTCAGCGGGATTGAAGCTAGCTGCTTTTTGCTTTTTAACTTGAAGAGATTTATCTACCACCCAGCTTTGTACTAAAAGCAAGTCTGCAGCAGCTGATCAATGGCTCTCGCTACGTAGTCTTACAAGGCTTCACTTCTGAAGTGCTCTCCATTTGAAATCACCTGAAATCTCACAAAACCTGGGTTCCCACACAGCAACTCAAAAATCCAAGAGATAAATGTTGAACAGCTCATTCATCTGCCCCGAGGGTCTCTGTTGCTATTTCTGTGGCTCAGTTAAACATTAAAAATCATAACTTGCAGAGAGCAACTAATTTTTAAAAGTATTACGCCTAAGCCCAAATATAACATATCATTAACCTTGACCACATCATTTAAGATGTTACATATAAAACAGCTCTTCAGGGTACTGAGAGAGGCCTAACAAGGGTTTAACAGGCTGCAGATGTCCACTAATTCCAACAAATAACAAACAGGTTCACCCCCTTCTTGTCCATTTAGTTACCCCAAATGCCTGTGTATCAACAGTGGATTTCCCACCTTAAGAGAAGTGTATCAGAAGCATGGGAATGGAGCAAGACATCACATTCAGGAGAAGTTTTCTAAAGCCCAATGCATCTTCCCTGCGTAATTATACTAGATTCTGAGCAATAGTTAAGGGGGGGGGCATAGGGGGTGGGTGTGGAATAAAGATCATAGGCTGTTTATTGTGACACCTCAACAACTAGCCCAAGCATTCTACATTCCACTGGGTTTATAGTTTACAAACTGGTATGCAAACATCTGCTACAACATCCACTATCTTAAAGTAGGGGAAAATATCAAAGGGAGGCCTAGCTCTAGCTCTTTATTCTTCCTTGGATGTTTCCTAGTTAAGAAAAGTATTGAAATTATTTTGAATTAAAAACATTAAACGGTAAGCAAAATAGACCTTAAACTACAATTCTGTTTTCAGTAACTTATGCTGTGTCAATATCTGTATGTGTATTTTTCAAATAAGCCCCATGAAACAAAATGTGGTACAGTTAAGAGAGGAAGAGATTTCAGGTATTCTTGAGAAACTATGACACAGCTATTTTCAATTCCTAAGCAACAATATATCTTACATTACAAACAAAAGCGAGTACGAATTTCCCCTCTGCCAGTTCAACTACTAAAAACCAGGAGAGGGTTACTAGCAGTTTCAAAATTGCCTAATTATCCAGTGCAATCCAATCTACGTCTTCAGAATAGTCTCTATGGTCGCAATAGTTCCTTTCTTCATTGGGGGATGAAATTGGTTCACGTGCTCTGAATAACCTAATCACGGCTGCTGATACCGTAACAAATGAAGGGAAAAAACCCTGCCTTATGAGCTAGAAAAATATTTACAGGCCACACTACTGTAGCAAGAAGCCTTTTAGAGCTATTTTGTAGTATCAGACAGAGCATAAAGCAAAGCCAAGTATTGATACCCATAATAAAATAGCTCACAACAATAATTAGGTTAGTAAGATACCTGTACTCAACCCTATGATGACATTTTCAGGAAAGATGGCTTGGGGGAAAATGAAGTCCAAACACCTAATGCTAAAACACTGAGCAGATAAACAAAGAGCATAAGAGACATCCACGACACAGTGTAGTCTGTGAAAAAAAGGTAGCAAAATCAGCCAGAAATATCAGATAATAAACATTAGTTTGACATACTAATGCCTTACATACTTACACATCAAAAACATATTCATCATTTAAAGGTTTCCTAATCTGCATTCTTCTACTTAATGAAGGCGAAAGCAAAACAATCCTAAAATTTGTTAGCACTACCTACCTGAACCCCAGAAGAAATGACATTAAATACACACATCTATTTGCTGAGATGTAAAAATGCCAAAGTATACTAGCACAGCTTATTCTGACAATATTAGAAACTAAGTAAGCCTCAATTCAAAACAACTATTTCACAATTAAAACACATCCATCTAAGACAATCCACTAAACAATTCAACAAAAAGGCCTTAGAAAATGATGCTTCTAAATCATTAATCTTTACATCAGCAATCTTACAATAAACAGGCCCTGAACACATACCGTCAGGGTTTTTTGGATACATTTCTTTCATTAATCTCCAATACGAGCAGCAGCAGCATCACTCACTCCTCTGTTCCTTTTCCTCCTAAAATACATCCCCCAAGAGTCCCTTCAATGCAATTTTATCAGCATTTCTGAGAGGTCTCTCAGACACATCCCTACGCACAAGAGGCAGGAGGAATCTCTGCATTTGTAACAATCCATGGCTGCAAAGGAGGGTGGCAAGCAAAGCAACTGTATCATAACCAAAATGCTGAGTTCTATTATCTACTGCACCACACGTACACACATACTGCATCCATGGCCTCAATTCAGAGCAGCAATCACAATGATGATACATAAAATCTATAGAAAAAGCATGCGTTACTCACTGGGTTTTATTCTTTAGCTTCTTCAGCGTGTAATTCTTTACGCTTTACAATGTAGCAGGCACGAAATGAAACATTTTCCCTTTATTCCACTGATGCCGCTGTTTGAATACCATTAGATACCAAGGACAATAGGCAGGATCAGCTCGAACATTAAGAGCAAATATTTAATGGAAGACTGGTTACCCCCGTCTCTCCCTTTCACATCTCTGCCTCATGTATCCAGGCACGGGTGGTACTGGCTCCCTTGAGAGGCTGTAGCTAGCAGCTGAGGCACAAACTAAAACATGGCATGGATGTCAAGGAGCTGATGTCACAAAAACAAGTATTTCTCTGATAAAACTGGCAATTCCATTAGGGAAGTCCGACAAATCGATAGAAATCGTTCAGCTGAACATGCTGTGTTATACAATGCACTGCAGCACCAAGAGTGATAAATCAGCTCAAGATCTGCCAGTGTAAATAAGCTGAGACTACAATAACTAAGTTATAAACTGCCAATCAGACAGCACGCTTTGTGTCAGGGGCTGGGGAAGGCTGTCACTTGCAAGCACAGAAGAGAAATACCCACCTAAACATTTCCTAAACCACTCTGTTTGGTAGCGATGCCAGAAGAACAGCTCATCTACTAAAAAAGTAAAAACATTTTTAAATACAAAGACTGGCCTAAAAGTCTGCCATCTTTATCAGGAAGGGTCCTGATGAAGTATGCAAGGCTCCAGTCCAGCAGATGCTAGAAACGCCCATCAGAGGTCACATTCAGCATCTGGGAGACACACAGGGTGCTTTAGAAACCCTGCCACCTCACGCACACAGCGGCACTGCCAGTCCAGTCTGTGGGGAGGGCTGGCTGAAGGTAAAAGGCACTGTTTCTACAACAGCAGCTCTACTTTTCTAAGGGCAGCTGGGTCTGGCATAATAAAAGTAATACAGACAACAGTACAAGTTCAGATGCTGGAGACTGTAAATTCCACCTTGCAGACAGCATCACAACAACACGAGAAGGTAGCTTCCTCAAGCACAAGAAGAGCTTTTCTTAGGCATGCAAACAGAATTGAAGTATTAGTCACATTTTATTCCATTAATGGATCACATGCATTTATTTCAAGCTTTGCTGGCTGGTACAATCTCAGAACTACATCTATTTTACAAAGGTCCAGGACAGCTAGCAACTATATTTTTAGATTTCAACATAAATGCAACACACTAAGTAGGTACTCCTGCACTCTCTTCCTAAAGTAGTATTGTTCTGAAGGAACTGGAAGAAAAATGTTAGAATTCTACAGAAATTCACTGCAAAGTGTTTTCAGTTCAGAAGATCACGTACTGCTAGAAATAACATGAACAAAGCTGAGCAATACCTTACAAATGAAATTATTTAACAATTGAATAGTTTTGTTTTAAAAAAGAATCCATCGCACACTGTCTGCAGTTCTGCAGCCACACTTAGAGTGCCAGCTGAAATAGAAGCCCATTTTGGACAGAACAAGTAGTTCACTGTTTATTTGTCACTGGAAATAACTTGAGGCAAACTCATAAGCTCCTTTATAGCGTTAAACGTGAGAAGTGCGTATGTACTGTTCTCATGTTTTAGAGTGATTCCCTATGAACACAACTGCAGTGACAAAGCCACACAAAAGAAAGAACTCGAAACATGCTGTCTTAAAGTATTTAGTATTTTAATCCTTTCAAAATAAAGTCCTTTAAATAAACTATACCACCAGTATCAGTAACATTTCTGAAGTCTAAGTTCACCACAGGTATTTGCTGTATGCCTTTAGCTAACAAGTAGCAACCAAATGCATTAGTTTGTGCTAAATTCACACTGATGCATTTTAACAAGGCTATTGTAAAACAATTTCAACACAGTTACAAGGAGGCCACAATACCAGGTTTCTATGCAGGCCCCACGGATGCAGACAGGGAAGATGCACTGAATTTGTTAATTTATGAGAAACCTGACTACAAAAGACTTACTGAGCACATCCTACTAAACAGGCTTTTTAAACTATCAAAGTATGATTGAACATGACCTGTAAAACCATGGAGAGAGAAATACCCTACAGACAGAATAACCAGGTCATCTGAGCCACACTCATCTATGTGCTGCTGTAGTTCATCTCGTAGCCTGAAATAACTAAAACTTCTAATAAATTAACACAAGAAAACTTTTGTACTAAGCTATCTACACTTTTAATGAGATCACTAATTGCAGTGAACTTTATTATGCCACATTATTTGCAGATCTCTAAGCAGCAGCCTTTTCTCCCCACCAGTTAGCTTACTTGGACAGTATTTCACATTAGCTTGCTTTGTGTTCTCACAACTAAAGGCAAATAGTTCTACCTGGGACTAGCACCAGCCTAGGCTGGCACAACACAAGTATTTTCTCATTTCCTCTTTAAACCACTAGGAGAATGGAAGCAGAGATAGAGCCAACTGGTTCTTTCAGGGCGTATATTGGGAAAGCAGAGGGACATGGACACCTGTATGAGCTCATCCCCTACAGTGTTCATACAAGTACCAAACAGAAGCAAGTCAGAAAACAAGAGAGTTTCAGCATGTTGTGAAATGGCTCTAAATACCTTAGCGATGCCAGACTGGGTTGTTCCATTCTTAGTTGCAGAATTAAGGAGGAGAGGCACCCCAAAGTTAGAAATAAATAAAATTAACTGTTTGGCCTTCACCAAAGGGACAGCTGCTTTTCAGAAAGTCTGAAGACTTGTGATGGAGTAGTAACACCTATGTTTTGATGCCAAAGATAAATCTGCCCTGGTAGAACATTACAAGCATCCTAAGGCTAGCAAACCCCAAATTCATCATTTGCTTCTACTGTAATTATCACAAAAGTCAAAGGTACAGGAGTAATTGAACTACCCAAGCTTCCTAAAATACCATTGCCAAAATAAGATTTGGGAAAAGTAACAAGATACAGGAAAACACTAAACTTCCACTGCCACTAAGAATATTTTCTCTAGATACAGATGTTCCACTTTTGCCTGCCAATGTAAACCTGACACCTTTCCAGGGAAGGGATTCAGTTTAGGACCTTACACTTTCCAAGGCTCATATCCCAGAGCAGTGTCTCGCACACAGTTCACATCAAGAACACACTTAAATCTACAGAACTAAGATCGCTCGTTCCAGAATAAGAACAGAACTTGAGCCTGAAAATATTCTCCCACAGATATTTTCAACCTGTTCAGATAGACTGGGAAGGGACAGCATAGTAAAACCTGCACATTTTCAACATACAGTAAGTTATAACTACACAGACCTCACTTCAATTTTAACTCAGGGACAAACAAGTATGAAGTCTTATATGCTTGAGCATGCAGCAGAAGCCCATTATGTGATACAGCAAGATGGACTGGCTGCCCATTTCCTTCTTGAAACTTGAGCAAAATTAGTAGGAGAGCCACCGAGCTACTATTCTGTTAGATACAGGAATACACAAACAAGAACATTAAACAAGACACGGAAAAAAATCAGATATATGGAATAGAGTATATTGCAAACAGCTACACAAATGTTTGCTTGGCTCACCCTAAAAATAAACTGGGAAGAACACAGATATATTTTTCCTTCTGGGGAAAAAAATTCTCAAATGAAATAATTTCTTTAACACTTCTAAGTGGTGTAGAAAACAGGGTATTTTCTCTAATTGACTGAACAAGGACAGCAGAGAACATTGCAGATTTACTCTTTCTTCCTATAAGACAACTTTAATAACCTAGTCACAAGATGAAAACTTTGTCTGCTTTTTACATTTAACCTTTCACCCACTGTAGTTCAAATGTAAAAAAAAAAATCTATCCTATTTTAACTGTAGTATTTTGGTATTTATTCCATCTCACTCCAACTTCTCCACAAAACAGATGGACACATATATAACAATAGACTATGAAAAAAATCTTTCAATGTATTTCTTTTCCACCCAACTAAAAGAATTAAGCTAAAACATGGTAATATTTTAGTACTCACTATCTTCTCCTGGACAAGGCATGCCGGGTTTCTCTGGAATACTTGGAAAAACTGAAAATAAAAACATCAGGTTTAAGTTACAAGTATTTCTCCCTTGATTTTTGAATATATTTACACAAATACAGTTTCTGGAAGCCTTTAAATAATTCTGCATGAGACCATTAAATAATAAAACCTTTAAATAATTCTGCATAATAAAATGTAGCTCCATACTCACAAGATACTGTACTTGACTAAGCATTAACAAATCTGAGCAGTTTAGAACCTGAGGCCCACTCATAGCCTGCCATGGAGCCCAGCTTCGGGCTCCACACCCAAAACACTTCCTTCTTACATCATCAAACTATAGGGCACCAGCTACATAAAGAATGCTAATTGATGGTCAGAGGAGTTGTTGCCATATTAAGAGGCTATTCATATTATCAACAAATACATACAGGTTCTTGAACAGTGTAATACTTGCCATGAATAATCAGCCCCTCATCTCTGTTTTGACAATATAAACGGAAGGCTTCTTCCAGTTCCATCTGAGAAGAGATGGTACATGGGTCACCTAACAAAAAAAAGCAATACATAGGCAAATTTAGGACTGAAGAATTTAGTGGAGAACTTCAATTAGTCAGTAAGAAACATACCAGTCTCCAGGATTGTTTTTCTTTCAATCATTTGACATTCAGCTGGCATTTTGTTCAAAGCCAAAATGTATCAACACAGTTGGTTTGCCTTTTAATTTTATCAAAACTGGGTAGATAGAAATATACTAACTTTGGTTTGCAAGGGGACAACAAAATACAAAAGTGAACAGATATGCTTAAAGATTTTTGGCACACAGCATAAAAAACGCAAGACCACTTCCTAGTAACCTGAAAATTTAATTCAAAATTAATTTACTTTGTAAAGTGTTGCATTTTTAAATTAACGGGTTCAAAACCCACTGAAACTGTTTGGAAGAGTTTAATATGTTAGAAAGTTTCCATTCCCAAGTTTAAGTGTATCAATGGAATAATAAAAATACCTCCAAATACCCATTTTTGAAATACTGTCTCCATACAGCTCAAGTTCCTTTGAAAAGCAGTTACTTTCTCAGTCCTTGGAATTAAGTGTTTATTTTTTTTTTTGCAATCAGACCTGGTTAGGCAGTCACTGGTTGTACCCTGTAGTGTGGCTGACAAGAGCTCACACTTAGAAGCAGACACATCAGTTCCACCATTTTCTTGTGGTCTGCTTGTGCTCACATTAGTACTACTTTGTGAGGGTTATTTTAGTTAAAACTGGGTAATTAATCCATAAATCCACTTAGCCAGGCACACGTGAACTGCAGTACACCACAATACACCAGAAGGGAGCAAAGGGGCAAGGGTGTCGCTCTCAACCCCTGCACCTTTGTGGAGCACCTGCTCTTCCCACAGCACACCTTGCCCATCATCGTGACACCAGTTAAGTGATGACACCAGTGTCAATCCACATATTAAATCAAGTAAAGTTTAATTTCTTATTTAAAAAAAAATATCTTTTTTTTTAGAAAAGATGCCCTCCAGGGTGAATGTATTCCTCTTTGAAGGCCACTGCTCTTGATGATCTAAAAATACTACAATAATGCAACTTGAAAGACTAAATTACTTGTACTGCAACTCAATAATCCATGTTCCTTATGATTATGGTATTTTATTAAGAGTTATTCATAGTTCAAACATTTTGGATCTTGTCAAAAGCAGAGGAACACTAAAAAAAAGCCCAACAGAAAGTTTATTTTCTCCAGCTCTTTGGTAGCTTTTCTTTATTCACTAAGCCATCAGCAATTGTTTGTTTTAAGCTAGTTCAAAGAACATATGTTTGTGCAATCAGTCAAATGAACTTAAATTACATGTGGCAATAAATGGAAACACTCCCTCATATGCAGACATAGGGTAACTCATAAAACCTGTGAGGACTGAGGGCAGCCCAAAGAGCAGATTGGTTGAAAGACAACAACTTACAATCAGGAATTAGAAAAAGGGTTGTACAGGTATGCATCTAACCAAGACTAGTAGAAAACAAATATTAGAACTGCAACGAAAAAATAGATTGTTTTAATTTAATTAAACCTCAAAAAGCCAATGCCACAGATATCTAAACCAAGAAATATTTAACAGGAACCGTATCTTAAAATCCTCCATCTCAAAACTCCTGAAGTTTTCTTCTTTCCTACAAGAATCATCCTTTTATTAGCAGTCATACAGTTCAAACAGCTAAGCACATGCAATGTAGTAATTCTCCATGTACTTCTGATTGGGTTACTTTTTATTAGACTGTCATGAAACTGAAGTTACTACAGTTACCTCTCTTTCTTGAGAGTCAAACAAACCAACCGACCCCCCAAAACCCAATCAAAGCACGTAATTGCAAGCGTTAGCCACAGTAGTTTAGGATTTTTTCATCTTTCCACATTCAGTTCTAGGAGTTGTGCTGCAGACCACAGCTTTGGCAAGGTGTAACAGGCAAAGCAGCCAGCACCTCTGCAGCTGGATAACTGCATGGCAACTGTTCTTCCCCTGCTATGTCGAGAGTTGTGCCCATCATGAGTTACAGGTGCACTACACTCCTGTTAAGTCATTAGCAGATACACACATTCCAAAATGAAGCCTTGAGAAAGTAGCAAAGGCACTTGCTGTCAAGCATCCCCATTTCACTACTACTCACAACACCCAGTAGGCTCTAACTTAAGACTGCAGAGAACTGCCACATTTTATAGCAGAAAGAAACATGCAAACCCTTCTCACACCATGGTGACATTTCAGAGCCTATAGGAAGGGTAAAGAAAATGTTTCTCACACATACAACAGCTTGTGGAAGAATTGTGACAAACTGCTTTACACCTGAAGATAACTTAGAACAAGGAGATCTGCCAACACCAACTTTTCCTGCAGGAACAGCCTAAGAAACAGACTTTCACAACAAATGATTTCTACATGATTTTATCAGCCCCACCTTCCACAGAAGTCTACACTATTGTTCACACATATGAACACACCTCACACTTTTCTTTTTCTGGATGTGACTTTAGATATACTGGATATCTGGGGAAACATTTTTGACAAGCTTTTATTTAATGCCTATTATATTTGAAAATTGGCGTTCTGAAGTATCAGTCAAGTGGGAAAACAAAACCAAGTTCTGGTCACCATTATTGCACATTTGGCCACTGTATTTTTATGTCAACAGGATTTTAACAACCAATTTAGTAGAATGTCCCTTTAAATATAGACAACATCTACCCTCTAATTCTTCAACAGGGTATGTTAGATCATTCATAGAATCAACACCACAAATTGCTAGTGACAACCACCATAAAAAAAGAGAAAAACAATTTTCATTACTGGAATTATTATATGTTGTATAAAAGCCAAAAATTCTGGAAGACTAAAACCAGTTTCTGATACTACAATTGCATTGCTTCTCAGAAACACTCACTCGAGAGACAAATCACTATGGGGAAAACACATATGGCTGTGTCATTCTGGAAGCTGACAGGGTTAAACACATCAAAAAGTGATCCCACTAAGAATTTGAAGTTGAGGGTTGAGGGGTACAGCACTAGGCTTATTAAAGTGCGAAATTAAAACAGACTTCACATTCAGCATAGAAGTATGGAATAGGAAAATAGCTGGGCTCTACAACCCTTTGCTTCTACAGATGTGAATTCAACTGCTGCTGCAATCAGCCTGTGTATTTTGAGGCTCTTTTCTCCATGCTCCCTGCTTCATAAGACAGGGTTATGTTCCCCGGTATTTAGAAAAAGAATAGCTCCACACTATGAAACTAGTTTCTCCAAGTTTCCTCAATGCCCCTTCTTTGTACCACAATAGCCAATAAACCAAGGATGCCTAAGTAATATTTCAGTACAATACCTTCATCATCAATCCACTTGAGGGTAATTGGCTGTTCCTTTTGTAAGTTGCACATCTCATGCACTTCACCACAAAGTTCATCATAGCTCATTGATGCATCCAGGTTTGTTATGAAGATGTCCCTGCATGAGATGCAAACATAAGTTTTATCAGAAAACATCTGCATTAGCCTGCACACTCCAACAACTCCATCTATGGACACTTAGATTAAAAAAAAAAAAATCACACATGCAAATCAGCATTCCTCATATAAAATGCTCCCAGTAATGTAAATTAGTTGCCAGAAGTCAACAGGATTACATCTGTGTTGAACTTTTGAAGAATATATTTTTAGTATGGAAGAATTAACTGTGTCAGTGATCTACCCTTAACACACCTTTACTTGCGTGAGTCAGGTTCTCTTATGACTATCAGCATTTGATGTGTTGCAAAAAACCATAACATTTTGTAAGATTCAAGTTCTATCCAGGTTCTTCTTCCAACTGAGGACCAGTAAAATCTCAGTTATTGCAAAATCCTTTTAAAATGTAGGGTTTTCCCCTCATGTCTACTATACTTTTTTTGTCATGTTATCTGAAACTGGACACTACAATGTAATACAAAGAACTAATGGGCAGTAAGCTATGTATGAGCAGTTAGAGCAAAAGAACCAGTCACACTGAGGGATTAAATGTGTCACCATTTAAGGTGCAGAGATAACATACAGCAAATGACACTGCATCACAGCTCGGTTTAAATCAGGGGATTTCAACTAACCTTACAAACCAGATAAAAGAGTAACTCAAATAACGAAGTGAGAATTACACAAGTTTACTTTCTTTTGCAATCTACTTATGCAGTTATTTATACTATGCTATGTTAGGAACTCTGTCACACCCAGAAACACGAATACCTAAGATACTAGGACTGCACAGAGATAAAACTCGTGAACATAGTCTATCTCACATAGTTATCCACAAAAAAATACCTCCTCTTATTTTCCAACACAGAAAGTGCTATAAATTAAAACAGGACCTAAAAATCCCCATCAGAAGAAGACTTGCATTAAACTTGACAAGTTTTGTCCCAAGGAGCACACAGTCACAAGCTGACATTTCCAAGGGGAAGCCTGCACTTCACAGTCTCCCGCTCATTTCAGCAGCAGCTTGTAGAGTTCACTCTGTAAAACTCAGCATATTCATTACAAAGCAGATATGATGAAAAGGCACCAAGTGCATGGGGATACAAGAGATGAATCTATACCTGTGTGTGACCACAAACGCTTGTACTTGCTCATTAGCCCAGAAGTTTACCTACCAGACCTGACACGAATCGTAACTCCACCAACGCCCTGGTTACGCTATCGCTGGGTCAACCTACGAACACCAGCTCAATACACTCCAGAATTAGACAGGACACAATAAAGAGGAGGGAACACTGACTTACCCACTGTAGTGTGCTTTTACTCTGATGAAGTCTTTGTTCAAATCAATTTTTGAGCCCATTCTGCTAGGCATGGTCTGTATTTAACAGTCTAAATGGAAATTATGAATATACAGCAATAAGTTCACTCAAGATAGAAAACTTCTTTAATTCTGAAGTGAGCAGCTTCGCGTGTGAAGTGCGTGCTTCTCCTCCAGATGATTTTCAATCCAGCTGCATAGAAAGAAAACAAGAATAGAAATGAATATACACATGCTCTACTAAACAAACGAGTTGTGTCAAATTTATAATAAAACACAAATAGCTTTACAGAGAACAGCAAAAAAATCAAAAAGCAAATATAGAAGAGCACTGATCTGCACAGAAATCAAATGAGTTCGTTTAAAAATATCCTGTATCATTTAGTTCTACAGAAAAATCCCAAGCATTTAAGGATGTTTTTAAATAAAATATCAAACAGTTCCCTCTTGGGCAAAAGTACTCCAAAGAAATCTTTATTTATTCATCAACACAGCTTCTGGCTCTTTTCTTCCAAAGAAGAGAGTATTTGAATTCAAAACAGTTTTTATACATATGGAAGACTGCTATCATTTAATGATGGTTACAGGTTTACCCAAGAAAAGGGTAAGAGGAACGCCAAGGCACAATCTGTTACCTTTACGACTGGAGACTGACAAACATCCCGTTTATTCAACATTCCCACCCCCTTCTCTTACGTTTACCGATACGCAGACAGCTTCCTATGTTCCCATGGTGGGAGCTGGGCCACAACAGGTACCGGGGAGACTTCGGAAAGCGACCTCCCGGTCTCTTCTCTGCTGCGGGGTCAGGAGGAACACGCAGCCCCTTCCTCCCAACGCCAGGGACCCCCCTCTGCGCCCGCCGGAGACAGGGGCTGCGCACAGCAAGGGCGGCGAGCGACGGGGAAGCGACACCGTCCCCCGGGAGGAGGTCGAGGTCCGAGCCAGGACGGCGGGCGGGGCGGACTCCCCCCGGGCTCCCCCCCAGCACCTTCGGGACGGCCCCTTCCTCCCCCCCACCCCGACCGCGGGAGGTCCTACCCCGGAGAACCAGAGGGTCTCGCTTCCCTCCTGCTCCGCGAACCCGCCGGGAGCAGAGGACGCTCTGCCCGGGGCCCCCCTCTCCGGTCGCGTCTCGGCACCTCCACGGCCTGAAGTTGCTCAAAGTCCCGCAAAGTTTAGTATCGGACTCTGACGCCCCATCGGCGGGTCCCCGGCGAAGAACGGCGGCAGCGCGGTGGGGAAGGCGGCGCAGCGGCAGCAGCCCCCACTTCCCCCTCAGCCGCTTCCCCCTCAGCCGCTGCTCCCCCCTGCCCCTCGCCCGCCAGCTCCAGGGGCAACGGCGCCACCGCGCCGAACATGGCGGACTAAGAAGGTTAGCGCCCACAGCCAATAGCACACCTCCTACACTACCTGTCAGCCAATAGTGAGCTCCGACTCACCTGGAGCCAATCCTCAAAAGGATCCCGCCCACCCACGACCAATCATAGGCCGGGAACCGTTACCTGGGGGAGTAGGAGCGTCTCAGCCAATCAGAAGCAAGTGAAGAAGCGGTAGGGGAACACCTGCAGCCAATCGGAGGCGCTCCCGCGACGGTGGCGGGCGCGGTGACAGGTGCGGAGGGCAGGGACCGGCGGCTCGGGAGTGGTGGGAGCCTTTCTCCGCCGCCTCCTTCCCCTCCTCACGGGGCTATTCTGGCCGTGCTCCGGGGTCGCGCCGCCGCTGCCGCCGCGATTCGCCTCAGCGCGGCCGGAGGGTGTCCGTCTCCTGCCGCACCCGCGCTCCGAGACGCGGTAGAGCCGCGGCGGAAGGAGGCCCCAGGCCTGTGAGGAGAGGCGGGTGCGACCGGTACCGCGCCGTGAGGGCAGCGAGCTCCCGCCTCTACCCGCCTCGGAGCCCTCTGCAGAGGTAGTGAGTCGTCCCGGCCTGTCGCTTCCCGATGTGTGGCCTCCCCGGGCTCGCCCTCGGCGGGAGGAGCGGGGTAGGCTGGGTGGCAGCGGCGGGCTGCCCGGGGCTCCCCGGCGAGCGGCGCCCGCGCCCGGCGGGCGGCAGGGGGCGCGGAGCCGCCTCAGGCAGGGCAGGGCCGGGGCGGTGCTGAGGCGAGGGGCGGAGCGGAGCCTGAGGCAACGGCGGCTGCAGCCCTGGGAGGTCTGTGGGGTGGCCTGGCTGCGGAGTCGTCTTCTCAGCGGTTGTCCACAGGCACAACTCTCCAAAAAATCTTCCACCCTCAAACAAAACCAAAGTCCACCCCAAACAAGCACCTACCAGCGTATTCCCCCACCCAAGGGTCTGGCTGTGCACCCGAAGCTGTCAGAACTGCTTCTTGGGAGGGATAGCATCTCCCAGGATAGCCTCCACAGGGATAGCATCACCCAGGAGTGCAGAGCATCCAAAAGAAAGAGGTTCCGTTCAGAACTGCGGCCAAGATAATAAAGATGAAATAAAATAATAAAGATAAAAAATATTGGACTTTTGAGTGCCTAGACCAGAGGGGAGTCAGCAGGACAATGGAATACATTGTACTGCTGTGGTTGAATTAACCACCATTTCACCTGAGAGAGTCTGAAATGGTTAATGCCCTTAACTTTATAAAGTTGGGTTTGTTTGGGTTTGGTTTTTTGGGGGTTTTTTGTTGTGGGTTTTTGGGGTTTTTTTGCGTTTGGTTGGTTGGGTTTTTTTTCTAATGATACTTTGATCTTTTGATTTCACACTGTGAAATCTCCTCTCTCTCCTCTGTAAAGCTTTGCCTGTCCTTGAGCTGAAGGCGTGGGATAGTTAACTCAGAGAGTCCTCTAGTGGAAATGCTGCTTATACTGGCCAGACAGCCACATTCCTTCTGGAAAACGATTTTCCAAGGAAATTTGTCTAAGCAAAAGGTTTGCCTTGGTTCATCTATTTACATCCACCAGCAGGCAACAATAAGGCACCAAATCTGAAAAATAAACCAAACCAAGGTGTCACAACTATTCGATGTTTTGAGTACCTGGAGCTGAGGAGCCATCAACTGTATTTTGAAAATGGAAGTAAATTTAAAAATCCCGTCCCTAGTTACCTCGTGTGTTCCTACATCAGGTTCTTTATAGACATTGTTTAGCACTTTTGCGATACCTGTGTGGGTTGGTGAGTTTGCATCAGTGTAGCCCTGAGCTGTAACACAAAGAAATAATAGTTAACACTAGGTTAAGTAGCAGCAAGGTGGCCAAACTTATTCCTATCAGCCCAGGTGTTTTCTCTGACACGAAGTAAAACCTTGATGAGTGGAAAACGTATGGTTTCATTTATCAGTCTTTAGCCTGAATCGTTGTGAATCTACTGTTAGTTTTGTCTTAGTGGGAACTGTCAATATGGTTTCTAAATGGACTCTTGTATCTTCGTGTGTTCCAAATTCCCTCCGCTTAAAAGGGAGCTTATGTAAGGTATGTCTATAAACATAATTCTTTCAGGGCAGGCTAGACTTTGATCTCCCTGTCACATCAATTAGACAGCTTTAGCTCCTTGAGTCGTCGGATTGGGAGATAAAAGGTAGTGCAGAGATGTGATTTGAGGGTTGATGGGGTTTATTGTTATTTTTTCCTAGCACAAGTTACTGAGGACACGAGAGTAGGTACATTTCCAGTGCCTGAAGAAAATCTTGATAATAATATTTTTACATCTTGCCCAGATATTTTGTAGCGGATCACTTTGTGCTAATGCTGTTATTTAAAAAGTCTTATTCTGAATAAAAGTTATGAACATCCAGAGTGTTGGTCTCCAAACTTAATGTCTCCCTCATTATTTCCTTGTACGATTGTCTCTGACAGTGACTTCGAAGCCAGTCCTCATTTCAGCGTGTACAGCTGCACACTTCCAGCAGATGGCAAGATATTCCCAGGCAACTGTCTGGGAAATGCAGTTGCATATACAATGCTTATACGTGCCAGTTCTTTAATGCTACAGGCTGTTGAGAACTGCTCTTTAAAAATTAGTTTAGAGGGACAAAATTATTTGGGGTTAATGATAACATTAAAGTTCTGCCTCAGGTGTCAGATACTCACAGTAGCGTCTATTAATCACGCTCCAGTGCAAAGTTTTTCTAGCTGTGGTTTCCTTTTTAAAATTCTAAAAAATATTTACTGCTTAATGGGTTTGGAAAGTCTTAGAATACATAATACAAGTAGTTTGGTGCCTCCAACAAGAATGTAAGTAAGGTTCCTTATATCCATTTTTAGTTGGTATCTTGAAAGAAACAGGCTGTGGCTGCATAGGAAAACCGTGTTGTCGGGATAAACATTCCTTGCTGTCTTGGGCCATTATTGAGAGAATAACTTGTCCTGCGTGCTTAAAAAAATGAAGCACCTAAAAACCTCCTTTGAAACCAAAATAATTAATTCCAGACTTCACATGAAGAAAGTACCGTCTTTTAATCCTTTTGGTGAAAGAAATAATATTCCAAAACCTCTTGGGACATTTTCTCTACATGCACCTCTCAAAAGAAACAACTAATTAATTTTATACACTCCAACTGGAGGAAATGAGAATATTTCTCGATTGCAAAGTTATCTAGCTTGGTTAATACTGTAAAAATTATCTGGTATTGCAGGTGTAGTACTTTTAACTTGTATTTTGGCACAAATATTTACAAAACAGGCAAAGAAAACTACTTTTTTTTTTTAATGTTTGTTTTTAGATCAGAGGGAACCATTTTCCCTTCAAGCGGAACTTAAGCACAGCCAAGAGACAGAAGCAAATTTTATCTTGTCTCCAGTCATCCTGCTTAAAATCTGTAAGTAATGCATGTTTTTGGAAGGTACCTACTGCATCTGAAACAGATTGCATGTATTGACTTTTATTATATTTTGCCTGTTGTTTCCACTGTGCATTTGCCTCTTTGTGATCCACTGATACACGCGTTTGTCTTCAAGGAAAAGCATTTTAACTTTTCCAAGATGCTCCAACCTCCCTTTGCAGATAATAGCAGCAGTTCTTTTTCCACGTTTTGATGCACAGATCTGTTTGAGGAACCAAAGGATCTTGACTGAAAGGAATACTCACACTCACTAAGGAACTGTTATGGCAATAAAAGAGAATTTTCCAAGGAAACTTAATGGTACATGTAAGAATCTGCTAGAATGTCTCAAGGTAGCTCAAAGGTAGTTTGCCCATGTACCATCAGATGATCAGTGTTCAACTAAAACTGATGTGCTCATAGATGGCCCATTGCTTTGAGATTTTCATGTTGAAGTGCTTCGTCTTCACCTTAAGATTTAATTATACGTTAGTTTATCAAGTCTGTCCAATAACAGTTAGCATCATGTATCCCAGATCCTACATGGAAATAGCTCTGCTATCTAACCCAGCGAGGACTACTGAGTTTAATGTCTAAGGTGCTTAGACACAGAGCAGGAGAATTGCAGCTTACTGAGAGACACGCTCCAGGTCTGCTGGTTAAGATGCAAGTGGGAGGCAAAGGACACTAAGTTTGGATAAAAAAATATAAGGCAAAACATTAATATATTTGAACGTAAATTGGAGTAAAGCATACATCCTACATAACATCAGAAATCACCATGGTAATTCTTCACAGATTTTCTTGCTGGACTGAATATTAGTGTTTTTTCTAGCCCATGTTAAAATAGACAAAATGAATAATGTTTCAAGACTATTTTAAGTCAACACCTCCCTTGCTTGTCTTTCTTATATAAGATAGAAGCACCCAGAAACTAACTCATTTTTGTTGACACCACATTAGCCAGGAGGATAAAGAATTACATGGGTAGCCCAAACTGTGTAAGTTTAAAAGTAAATAAAACCAACACTCTGTGCTTCTGCATTATTTTTTGTTTCTGGATATTTAAGCAACCTGTCTCTGTAGAAACACAGTTTTTGCCCACTTTCATTTTGTATGTGTTGACCAGCACACAATACAGTGCAAGTCAGAGAGGGTACTTTTTTTCTTGCTCCATAACCTACTCCTAATCCTTTAGAAAGCAACAGTCCCTCTTCTGAGAGATAACAGTGAAAGAAATTCTGGAAGAAAGAAACTGTGTGCTTCTACCATTGAAGATGGGAATCTGTCATTTCAGAGGATGGAAGAAATGGTGAAAATTTTAAACCAAAGGGACTTAACCCCGAGGATCAAGTTTCACCTTGGTTCCTCGTGAATCCTCTCGGTTTTGCTTTTCCTGGACCAAACGTAATCGTGCTGTCCTTAGTTGTCATTATTGGTTCAGCCAGCGTTCAGTTTGACTGAAAGGCCTTCTTAGTTCAGAATATCCCAGATCCAACAAATGCCTGATGGACCCTTCAATAAGCACGCACAGCAACACCAGTGTAGGCAATCTGAAAATAGTCACAGCCGACGTATTAAATGTTTCTTCTTTATAAATACAGGGTCAGTTTAAAATATTATATGCACTATAGTTGATAAACAATACCTAGAATCCTCCTGTCTTTTATATATATCCGTATGGGCCTGTGTATATAAAAGCTGCACAACCTGGAAAGATGGGGGTAGGTTCATCTTAAATATATCTACAAAAATGTGTTAAGTTTAAGATGCTCAGAAATATACCTTTTATGTTTGTCTAACACCAAAAGAAATGTAGTAATAAAGGAAGAAGAGTCTGGATGGACTATTCCAGCAGATGTTTTACAGATTATTCTGTATTTCATCACTCAATCTTTATTTAATCTTAGAACTGTAGTAATTGCAATACTGGAATAGCTCTATGGCCTATATGTTATTTTGCTACGTACAGCTATGTCTGTTTCACATACCTACCCCTTAAAGCTGGCCAGTTATTTAGCACTACATAAAGGAAAATGCCCTTCTTATTCCATCTGGTAACCCAGTGCAGGAAAATCAGTATGACTCTTTGTGTGTGGATGAGACCTGCAAGTATAAAAGCACTTTTCTTTGGTTTCTAATATTGTCTGTCCTTGCCTCGCTTGAGAGCACAAAGGACAACGCTTCTAAGCTCTGAGCATTCCTCATCTCAGTAAGAGATGTGCATATTCAACAACTCCATGACAGACTTTATACCAAATAGTGGAGATTGGACACCAGAGTAGAGGGATCTTTCCTTCAGTGGCATCAGTCTTCTGTACTGGTGGGTCTTAAATCTGGAGTCATCTAATGAGGCTTCTCGTTAGAAGAAGATCTCAGAAATTAGGCGTATTTGGATTTCTTTTTTTTGGACTAATCTTTTTGCAGAACAGTGAACTTCCAGTAGCATCTGATTTGTTCTGTTGGTACTATATTTTCTGACAGCATGGGTTTGACTGTCTTTTCAGATTTGGCTTTACTGTGCAGGACTTAGTAAAAGGAATAGCTGTGGCACAGAGCTCGTGTAAGAAGCGGGCGGATCCCTAATGCATTATGTAACAATGGGCTTAGACCCTCAAAATCATTTCATTTAAGACACAAACTATAAAGACAGAAAGAAATGGTGCCTTTCTTGTTTCAGCTACCAAACCCATCCAAATAGATACGTTAATTGCCAATTTTTAATTCGTTTTTCATTAAGAAGAATTAGCTATGTGTGTTCATAACATACTGCACACGGTATTATTATAACATCAAACAAGCTTTCGACCACTGCAAGTATTTTAAGCTGCTGTAATAAAGAGGGCGTGAGGGAGCCACTTCACTTCGGGTTTTTTTAATGAAAATATTCTCAGAAACTTTCAATAGGCTTTTTGTTATCTATTCTGCTTCACAGACAAATATGCAGGGGTGCTGTTTTCCTCCTAATGTGAAGTGCTTTCTTAGGTTAATGACTCTGAGCATTTAAAATCAGAGCAATCGGTTTAAGTGTTTTGTTGTACCAACAGTAGAAGCCTCATTGAGTTATATTGGTTTCGCTACATTATCTATTGGATTAGCAAACCAGTTAAGAACTGATGTGAGAGCTTTTACTTTAACTTGGATAAATGCTTTCATTTTCACCCAGAAACAGGACAGACAATTCTGTTTATTAACTTCTTAATAGTGCTCTCACTGCCAGAATTACCTTCAAACAAATCATGCAGTATCTTGCTCTTCTTCCTCTTGTGCTTTGTGATTGTTTTTAACCTCTTGAGGCAGCAACAGCTATTTTTTAACATAAATACAGTATTCTACATAAGTGCCCCACAGAAAGCACTCATGAATACAGATGGTTCTTTCTCTTCTGTTGTCAAGGCCAAAGTGGAGTTTTACAAGCCCTTGGGCGCTGAATAGGCAGGATTTCATTATGGGATGAAATCTCTGAGGTTATTCTGATTTTGCTTCTAATGCATTTTATCTTCCAGTTCAATAGTTGGAATGTCTGTTTATAGAAGCTCCAATTTCTGTATATCTACATTTTATTAACACTTCACATTTAGAATGATTACATTAACACCTATCCCACTCTCCTTCTCACAAACACACCAGTCCATAGAGCAGCACTCTAAACTGCTGAAAGGAATACAAATGCTTTCAGGTACAGCACAGAAAAAGGACCTTCTAATCTGTCACATACTTTCTTTTTCTCCCTCTCCTTGATGCTAATACAACCCATCCAAAGGTAGCGTTCAACTGACATGAGATGTAGTTTATTTCTGTTTATTAAGGACGTCATGAAATTAAAGTTAAAAAGGGCACTGTCATTAAAGGTTAATATGGCTAAAGTATTAATGTCTGATGATTTTTAATTAAGATAATTTCAAAATAATAATAAATTTCATAATAATAATAAAGTAAAGCACACACAAAACTACAGAGGATTCAAATTTATGCAAACTCCCAATCATTACACCATCCTCCTGTACTGAAATTTCTCCTTAACAAGAGTTTGAGTGGCATCTGACTTTTCTATTTCTGGCTCTGGAAACAGATTTCAGAAAATCCCACTCTTCATGATGGAGGTGTTTTGTCTTGTGCTACTCATGCAAGTGCAGCAACAGTAGCTGAAACGCCCGCTCTCCCCTCTGAGTCACCTTGTTCCTGGAAGGGACACAATTGCCATATGTGCTCACAGTGCACATTTTTGACTGCCTGCAATGTTGAGATTATTTTTTTCCCCCTTTATTTATGCTTCTGTCTACAACATTGTGATAGCCTAGCTTTCTGGCTTGGGGTTTTTGTGAGGAAAAGATTGCTGCCACCTTTTACTTTGATCAGCCATAACTGAACTGTGCACCTTGAAGATCTGCCGTCAAACTACAGAGAAAAAAAAATAATTGTCTAAATCTTTTAAAGAAGTCAGCAGGGCACACAGCCTGTGACTGCCTCCCAGATGGAGAAGCAACTAATTTTGTCCAATAACCCCATGTGATTATTCAGTTGGCTTCCGTGTAAGGAGTGATGTCACTTGCACAATTACAAACTATTCGTGCTGAAGTAATTAGATTAGACATTGCCTTTATATCTGCAGCCGCCTTCTTGCTAAGTACTCTAAATAACCAGCCACTACACACTAGAGGGACTAGGTCAGTGCTTTGTCCTCTGCTCTTTCATAACTTTAATTCCAAAATCATGGATTATTTTCTTATGATTTACACTCCGCAGGAACTTGCTGCAAGTATTTCTTCAGCAGGATTTAGTCAATAATTTCACTCTTAGCAGTAGATACTGACCCAGGATCATGGAAAAAGCAGTAACTTAGTAAACTCATGCTTCTACTGGTTTTATTCCACTCTGCACTTAATCATTATATAAAACAGTAAGAACAATTCAGAAGAGAGCAGGAGGTGTTCAACTTCCTTGGGGAGAAAGTGATTATGACCAAAAACAGACTCAGGAAACAAACTGTATTTCTGTAACGTAGCATTTCATTGACACCAGGTACAAACGTCAAGAAAAATAAATTAGAGGAGAAGCAGGAGGAAAGAGAGAAGCCTGATTACCTGCATATACTGAAGGAAATGCAGAATTTCAGTAGCTTTCTGGATAAAGTGAAAGTTGAGTGATACTTTGCTTTAATTCAGTATGTGAGAGTCTCAGAAACTATGGAAAATAGCACCACAGAAGTACTAATTGGATGCACTTACCTAGGTGGAGGACAAGAGTTTCTGTTTCTCCTGAGGGGTTTTTCTTCTGTAAACTCAAAGCTATGGGAATGAAATCAATATCATTACATCAATTTTGCAGGTGATGCAGTGAAACGACTTAACTAAGATCACTCAACAAGTCAGTAGCAAGATCTTGGAGCAGAATCCAGCTGTCTCAGTCCAGAGCTAGACTGATGAGAACTTCGTGGAACCATTTACACTTGATGTCAGTTTGCACTTCCCAGCACACTCTTGGCAGATAATTTTTCCATTGTAACAGAATCTAACGACTGAGGTGAGCCTAAGCCTGACTTATGATGGGAGCACATTTTCTATTACAGCTCAGTTCAGGATCATTATTTTTTCTTCAAAGCATTCTCTTACTTTAGTGATATCGATCAAATCTTATTCAAAGTTATCAATCTGCATTAAAGTGTTCTATCTTTCAGTGCTGGTCATATGAAATCAAACCCTACCTCACATACAAGTAAGGTGGGAGGAACGTGCTCATGTTCCACCGTGATCAGATGTTTGTTTCATCCTTACTGCAACTATTAATCATCAGCCATTGCGTTCACGATCCCCATCTTCACAGCCCAGCGCGGCTCTTCTCTCAGCTACATCTTTTGGCTTATTTAATCTTGCACCTCCCCATGTTCCTTTCCATCATAGCTTTCAGCCATTTGCTTTCCTTCCTCCTTTCCTTCCCTCTCTCATTTCATATTTTCTTTTGTGTCAGTCTCTATATTTAAAACAACCTCTCACTTTCAAGGCAACAGAATCCTCAAAAAAAATTTGTTCCCTTTTGAAGTGTCTTGCATTGGGTTCTTACACTAATCATATTTCTGTGGTTTTAATCCATATCCCAATATATTTACTGTAGATTTTTTTAAGAGTTCAGTTATGAAACTTGTCTTTGTTGTTAAGACTGCATTCATTTGCTGAGTTCACTGGAATTATTTGCAGAACAAAGCGTTATCTTACATGAACTGGTGAGAGGATCTACCCTGAGTTAAGGAGTGTGTACGAGTACCCCAAAATTTCATTGTCAAATCCTGGCAGGGAAGAGGCCTGATGTATTAGGTCAGCCTGTGAATAAAAATAGTAAAAAAAAATATCCAAAGCAACCGAGTAACTTAAAGCAATTTATGACATTTTTTTACTTCACTCAGCTATTTAGGGATAGATGCAAAACGGCTATTTTCAGAGGCACACATGGTAGACTCTCACTGAAAATCAACAGAATGAATTCTAAAGTCCTTCCTGAATATGGAGTCTGAATTTCTTCGTTATCGAGCACCTTTAAAATTTTCCCCAATCCAGCATGGAAAGCCTGAGTTTTCCCTCTGTTACTAAATCAATTTTGTCTATTTTGGGGCCTATTAAACTAATAAACTTTACTGTGTTTAAGTGTTTAAACTTTCATTAGCTTAGATCTGAAAGTCATACAGTCATTATTAAGAAATCAGTAGAATTTTATGTACTATATTTTATTTCATGCTGTGACTGAGAGCATTGAAATGTTTTCACTACTTTATCCAAGACAAATAATAATTTTTTAAAAAGCCTCCACTCCTCTCTATTCCCTTTTACATTCTTCATCAGATTTTAATTTAAAAAGCTCCAACTTTACCACTGCTGTTAAACCTAGGCCATCCCAGAGAAAATCACTCCTATGTGAAAGTGAGGAATTAGCTCTTCCCTTAGAAAAAACAAAATTATCTGAGTGTGAAAAGCCAAATCTTCATTACTGATGAACCCTTAAAGTGGAGGAAAAACATGGTAATTTAAGATTTAAACTCTTGCTGCAAATATGTACATATGAAAAATTGTCTCATGGTAGCACAGGAAATAAGGAGCTGGGATTGTTTGGCAGAGTACAGTTCTCACTGTATCAAATCAGATCAGTACTAAATTGCTGCTTTTAGTAGGAATTGATTGCAGGACTTTCTTGATTTTAGAAATGTCTCAAGCCCATCGGAAAAGATTTTGAGAAGAGGTGATCAATACAGTTTCAGTGAGGGCTTTTTAGTCTGTAGGTATTGTTCAATTTGTAGCTCTTCACATTAATTTTCTGTTGTGTTTATCTTTACATTGTGTATGCAACCCAGTATATAACATTGACTGCTGCAAAGGCTGCTGGGAACACAGCTCTGGCATATATATCAATGGTATCGGCATCGATGGGCTTAAAGAGGGACTTCAGACCGCTCTTTTTATCCAGTTTCATTACTTGCTGCTGTTTTGTCTCTCCAGTTTCTATTTCTATTGTGCCATATGATCCAGGCAGGCTTCTGGGAATCCGGTGCTGCCTGTTGGAAATGCCCAGTTCCTGGTTCACACCAGCTATGGAAAGGGAAAACAGAACAATGGCATTCTTCACGTTTATCTGCAAAGGAAAGAGGAGAACCTGTAACAGCAATTTATAGGGCAGAGGTGGTGTCCTCCATCCCAGCTAGGCATGATCCTGACGTGGTGAAACACCCAAGATCCTCCAGTGCTGAATGGTATTTATCACTTGCTGTGGCAGAAGCACCGCTACTTTGTGCGCTGTCAAAAAACCCGTTCCTCCCTTAATCAATTCACTCTGCTTCGTCAGTAACGCACATGTACGTACGCGAAGAAAGCAGCAAAGCCATCTGGAGTTCCTGAAAAATTTCATCTCCAGAGTCTTTTGTTCGGTTTCATGGGGGCCCATACCTACGTAACTTACACCCATGCTGATTAGATCTGCATCTACCTCACAGAGTCCAGGTGTAAAAAATGTAATCACCAGGGGACAGCATTCAAGACTATGGGCCTAGTTTTTGTTCTGCTGACAGTGTTTTATTATGCTGTAGCAGAGTTCAGAGAATTGGAGCAGAAGCAGCTACTAAAGAACACCTTCTGAGAAACAGCCTTTCTGACAAACCTCACCTCATCTAATACTGTTAGAATGTCTTTGCCTTCACCCTACAGGGGCAACTCAAAGCTACTGTAACTTACACTTGCTTACATAGAAAAATGTCATAATGCAGGGTGGTTGCTTTTGCAAAGTTATTCACAGCATTACACTGACTGACCTCTGCACTCTGCCTCCTCGCCTTTATCTTGTTCTTTTGCTTTTTCATGTAGTCAGCATTGAAATGTGCAAATGCATATTCCACCAGTGCAGCGAAGACAAACACGTAGCAAATCCAGAAGTAAACATCAAGTGCCTTGATGGCAGATGCTCGTGGAAGCGAAGATCGGGCACTGACCATCAGTGTAGTCATAGTAAGAACAGTTGTTATACCTGCAGTGTGGGGTGAGAAAATTTACTTGCGGTTTCCTGGTATATGGTATAAGAAATGTATTTACTAATCTGCAGCTGAGGATTTGCACAGTAGAAGGCCCTTAATAGTCTGACTTCTGATATTCAAAACAGGGGAACTTGCAAAAAGAAATGGTGCATTTGTATGACTAAGGCAGCTTTGAACACATTATCCTCAGGTTTGGTGTAGATTGGGACAAACAAAACTGGAAGACTTAACCCTCAAAAACATTTGTATCTGGACTTGCAAGCTCTACTCAGACACACAGATCCAGAAGCTCTAGGAACAATTTTTGTCACTGTCCCAGTTCCTTCAAATCAATTCTTTCATACATCTGCCTCATACACAATTGCTTTTAACCATCTTTAGATGGTCATTTTCTGTTCTTTACTGAGGTGACTGCTCTGATAGCACGACAGAAATGAGGAGAATCTCTTAAAGGAAAGGACCCTCTCTTCTGCAAATGTAAACGGAGTATTCAGAAATGGACCTTCAAGGAAAGTGAGGATTATTAGCAAGAATAATTACAACTTCAGCATAGCCTTTACGCCCCGAGCTCTGGTTTACCTAGTGACACTCTGGCAGGCACAGCTGACTGACTGATCCAGAAGGACACCCATGACATGGCCACTAGTAGGATAGAAGGAACATAAGACTGAATGATGTAAACTCCTCGATTTCGCCGAAGGTGGAAGTGGAGACTGAGTCTGGGAAACTGACCTGCTGGAAAAAAGAGGAGACAAAGAAAGATTCCAACTGTGTGAATTACTGTTAAACTGATGATCAGAATAACATTTCCTATAATGACACAGATCTACATTCTTCTCTTTCACACAAGGATTGCAAAAAGCTTTTTTGGATGTTGTTCAGTTTGCCTTCGCAACCCCTGCACGAGGTACTGCAGCTCTCACCAGCACTGTTAGCTAAGAATAGGTCAAATGATTTGTCTCAGGTCATATCAATGCCAGATCTGAAAATAAAATCATGAGTCTTCTCAAATAACAGTATTGCTTCAAAATGTGTACTGTCTTATCATCTGCTGTAGAAAGTCCTCCAGATACTAAATTTAGATTTTTTAAAAGGCCAAGTTAATTTCAAACTCAAAAAAGAGCTTAGAGGAGATGTGCAGCATAAATGAGAGTCTGAATACATGAAAGAGGATGAAAAATCAGCAGGAAAGAAATGACTCCAATCTTTTACAAACATTGCAATAAACCCAGTGATACACGTACACACCACTGACTTCTACTGGATAGAATTAGAATGATCCGACTGCACGTCATAAGCCTCATAACATCAGGGCTAATGGAAATTTTTCTTTATCCCAAGTTGCAAATTAGGTCAGAAAAACGTGAGCTAAACCTCAAGCATTTTTCATCAAGTGCTGTCTGGCTACTCCATGCAGTGCTTTGTCAAGCACGCAGAGCTAAAGGGCGTAATAGGCTCCAGTGGCTACCTGAAGACTCAGCAAAGGTTGGCATTTGTTACAACTGTAAGCTAAAGAAAACTCTTATCAGAAACTTGACAGGTTCTTAAATTAGTTACTTAAGAAGAAGGATTATCTACTATAGATATAGGTGGTTTCCCTATGCGGGAAAAAGTCAGGCACTGTCCCTGAAATGAGGAGAGATCTGTTACCAGATTTGAAGTTCATCATTTCTGTTGTGAACTGGTAATTGGTAATTGTGAACTGAGCAAGCTGCAGCTTATCCAGCCCATGGATCTCCTCCTGGTTTTCTGACCAGTGGTAGACAATGTCCTCTGAAGAGTAGCCATCTGTCAAAAGAAAGCTGAATAAACACAATGTTTGAGGAAGAAATTAAGAACTTAGAGGACTCAGTGGAAATCCTCTAATTCCTCTGCCATGCTGATTTTCATGGGTCCCATTGCAAGCATGCTGTGATTCAGTCTGGATAATTCACCGTCCTGGCAACATCAGTGCTGCCACTGTCACACTGGGGTAGCTTTCCTACAGGGAGACTAATCCAAATTGCTTCCAGTTTGGCAATGGTGGCAGCTGGAAGATAACTGCTAGGGAGAGGTGCAGGGCACCAAGGCCATGAGAGAAGGGGGGTGGAATTTATGAAGAGATTTATGTAATATGAAAATCCCCAGGAAGTTGATCTTTGCTAGTTTTGCTGTTAATGGACAACTTGCTACTAAACCATTCGTTTGTTTAAAGAGGCTTTATTTCTACATGTTTGTTTCACCCAAATCAAGTCTCAGATTCAATTAAAAAAATTCAACCACCACCAGAACTCCCTGCAGAACTTGCTGGGAGAGAGAATTGATTGCTTGTTCACTGTCTGATGCCTCTGCATTTGGTGATTACATAAGTAAAACTGTAGATTGCTATTTTTGACGGGATAAAATGGTATTGTGGTTAATTGCCTAGAAAACCAAGTCAGTGCTAAAAAAGAAAAAGAGAAACTTGCATCCATAGGCCAGTGGATCTGCTCCAAAACTGCTATTCACAAATCTCTGCAACCCTTGGGACCTGTGGACTCTGTGATATAAAAACCACAAAAGACCATGGATTGGGTGGTCCCTGCTTGGGTCAGGGGTGAATTTCTTTCAGAAGTGCTAATGCTCATGGGAATTACATGCTGATCATAGATAAAAGTCCAGCTTGGACAAAATATGAATTCATTCTTCCCCCTCCTTTGTGACTACAAAGGAATCTAATTTTGGAAATGAAAAGGAATTTATTTTGATGTAACAGACACAGGAATGCTGAGGCAAGGCAGCTATGTAAGGGTTAGTCACAATGGCAGTCATTAAAAGCAGGGAATTCATTCTTTTTTTTCCCATTTTCTCAAAGAAAAACAAGCACATCAAATTTTGCCTGTGGGCTTCTCTACTTAATCTCACTGGTTTTGATGCAAACCTCAGCAATGCTACTGACTGCCACAATTGCACTGGGGTTTACATCAAGCACAAAGTTGCAGACATTGGTCAGCAGGACTGGAGGTTGTTCGTCCTCACTAAACTAAATCCTGTAGTCTTGCACTGGAACGGAGCTGAACTGGGATGGAGAATTCCATAGTCTGATGCCCGACAGAGAACGAAGGGATTCAGCTTTGTACCCTCTCTTTCTAAATCCTCAGGCACCTCTCACATTTCATTGACTAAAGCAGAATCATTCCAGCAAACTCAGTACCGTATGCGCAGGCTCATAACAAAACAGAGACCACGTGCAGCACTGTACTCAGCCCTTACAGCTCTCCAAGTCCAACATGCATTCTTGCTCATCCATTGGATACTTGGAGAGGTCCATGTCACAGGCCACTGTTGAGGTAATCCTGTTTCAAGCAACATGAACACCAGTTAGTTGCATTCAAATAGAGCCTTTTCTTCAGAACTCCAGAGACAGAAAGGAAAACTTTGAAACCTTAATACTGATACAGGAAAGTATTTTCAATATCCTGATGGCTATTGCCCTTAGGAAGTCTGTGGGAAACCCAAAGGTGGGGGGAAATTGAAGAAAGGTCAAAGGGCTTCACTAATGTCAGAGGACACTTCAGCTACTTCTAATGATAAAAAGGACTTTTATGAGTCAAATCTACTCCCTTCTGCTGTCCCCAAGATCCTTACTGATACCTCGAGGGTGACTTATAGTTTGAAAGGTGCACGCTCATTATTTTTTAGAATGTTACACAAATAACTTTAAATATAGTTCCTGAGTTCTAGCAAGAACACCCTTCCCAACTGAGGAAACACTATTTTCTCTGCTTGTAAGGTTGGGGAAGTTGCACCTAAATCAGGCTCACTGGAAAATAGTGAGAGTGAGAACAGAATCTTTGCTCTGTATTCAGCATCTCCTTGTCTGGGGACCAACTAGTTATGAGATGCCTGTCTCCAATTAAGGACATTCTGACAGTGGTCAGTGGTTATGCAGTGGAAAATGTGTTAGTGTTGCCAAAGATACCTTCCTAGCACTGTAATCCTTGTAAAGCAAAGGAATCTGTGACAGGAGTCACCAGTACTTTCTCCCATTTTAAAGTAATAATTACTTTAGGAAGTCATCCTAGGAAAAGTGAGTGATTATCATCCCTTCAGAAAATGAGACTCTCACTCTTTCTTACTCACCTGATGCTGTATAAAATGACTCCATCTGGCTGGAGCCTGATAAGCTTGTTCTCCACAGTCACATCATGGAACCAGGCAGACTTGGCATTTACTATGAAAGTGTCTGGCAACCAGAGCTTGTCCACAAACCGGCTGTCTAAGCCCAAAGTTTCATTGGTGTGGTTGTAAGACAGACGGTCATCTCGCCAGCTCTGGTGCAGAAATACTGTCATGGTATATTCCTGTGACAAGAGAAATCCCAATTAAAAAGTGATGCTAAACAAACATAAAGATAATATCTTGGGACTTGGTCAAAAATCATTGTGTTAGCCTGGAAATGTGTCAGCTGCTGCCAGGGCAAATGTTTATACTCAGTGATCCGTAGAGCTGCCCAAGCAGTCTTATTTCTACCATGGATAAACCCAAGGTATCAAAAAGTGATTCAATGTCAGTGTTTTATATAGAACACGTTGCATACACCTTAATGAAGAAAATCAGTTTATGTATCCCCACAAGTACAAGTTCTGTTTTTGAAGGATCATCTTGTGGTAATTTCTCCACTCCAAACATTCTGGGGATCAACTGTCTGTCTAGTTAGCTTTCTACACTCACTGTCATTGCGGTACGTACATTCACAGCTTGGTAGGTTGAACTGGTAACGTACCATGTTCACTTCTGAGATGTGGTCAATGCTGGCTACTTCAATTGCGAGAGCAACATTAACAGGAGGTCCTGAGAAAAAAAAAAAAAGTTTGAATGGGGTGATTTACATCATCATAATATCTGTAAAAATATAGATGACCCCAAACTGTTAGTTCTTTCATACAGAATGACTTCATGAAAGTGTTTCCCATGGTGAAGTACACTTTCCAAGCCAAATCTACCTTAAAGCAAGAGATTTAATCTTTTACACATCACGTCCTCAATTTTAACAGAACACTTCCCTATAGTAATAAAGGACATGAGATGTAATCACAGCTGCTGAAAATTATGGAACCCTTTCTGGAAACCACACCATCTAGTTTAAGACAACATGACTTCAGCCAAATGCAGAAATTATCACCATTTAATGTAATCTCAATTCCTTCAACTTAGCTATCAGTGATTTAAGAACTGTATCGGCAAGAAGACTGCGTTGCTCATTCCGTTGTGCAATCTGTCTTTTTTCAAACTCAAGCAAATCGTTGATTGTTATTATTTCCAGTACCCAATTAATAGATAGTCACAATATAATTGATAATTCCAATCATGTAGAGGACAAAGTTCACATAAACATCATAAGGTAGAAGGACTGTAAGAAACAAGAGAGACATTATTCTCAAAGTCTCACCTCCAATCCCAGGCCTGAAATTACGTGCATACCCTTTCATTAAATCATCCAGGTTGGGTAACCAGGAGATTTCGATGTTGGATCCTATGTAATCCCCGATGTCATTCATAGCTCTAGGTAAAAAGAACAAGTATCTTTTACAACTTGGCCTCGCAGTACGAGCAGTTATGTGGATATTCCATAATCTCTTATAAACAAGGACAAGTTTATCTTGTCTTCATTAACTGTTTAAACTGAGCTGGCAGAATTCATTTGAAGAAGATCTGTGCCTCCTCGCATAATCCCTCTTGCCAGCACAGTGATTGACATGACAGCGGATAAATGATGGGCTGCGACAACGTCTACCGCAACTATTTGCAAAGAGAAAAATTGCCCATGGTTTGAGAGGGCCTGTATCTGAACACAAGAGCTATACCAGAACTGTTCTAGCATCTTCCACTGAGTCCAGCAATAACTATGGCATTTGAGAGATATGTATTGATAGTAACAGAAGAGAAACACATTGATGAAAGGCAGCAGAATAATCCATCATAAACATATCCAGCCTTGGTACTTACATAACTTTCTTAGGGTGTCCATGTGACATTGACCCACATAAAGCACATGTTTTTTCTTGCCAAAATACACCAGGGTGGGCATTCAGCTCAGCACATGCAGTAACTGCTAGCACAGTAGCAGAGGACCCTGCAATAACCAACTCTTCCTCTCACAGAGGACTAAAAGAAAAATCTTTGATTGCCCTGGTCATAAAATTCTTTCCCCACATGTATGGAATCAATTATATAAGGAGGGAGCTGTGGGATTACAAGGTATAAATGTAAGTTCTAAGCAGCAGAGGCACTGAAAATTTGCATTAGCGGAGCTGTCAAAGCTTAAATGACCTTAAACCCAGAGATGCTGCTTCAAAGTGAAACCTCATTAGTTCACTGCAAAAAGGTTAAAATTTGGGATATACATTATATTACATTTATAACATTTCCTTGCCACGAGCACACGGGTCTGTGTTACTCTCAAATGACTACCTCATATATCTCTCAGGTTCCTGTATCTCTTCCGAGTAAGGATCTTGGAAGACTCAAAGACATGTTTTCAGCTACGTAAACTGGAATAAAGTGATTGATTTAGACAAGGGTTTTGAAAATTTGTAACAGAAGTTGACAGGGTTTTTCCCTTCTTATCGGGTCTCGTCAACTATATAAACACTTCTTTCCATCAAACTGCTGTTTCCTATGTGCTGGGCTTTCAGTCATCCAACTGTCAGTATTTACTTAAATGAAATTATAGTTTCATACTGCTTGGTCTGGCTTTCTTCTGCAGTACCATCCAACACTGCAGTTCAGAAATTCTTTCATGTATTTTCTTTTCCATTCACTACCCCGTTTTTGGAAATACCAAGCTACCAGTTAATACAGAGAACAAATATTTTTAAATTAAAACCTTAGCAGATTAGAGAATATGAGACTATGTTGAAAGGATGGGAGAATCTACCTTATGCTTCTCACATACACGATAGTACGAAAGCAGTGGGCACAAGTCATTGTAAAATTAGAATACCACGTATACGTATGAGTACTCAACCTGAGAAAAATAGTAAAACCAAATTCTGCTGTTTCCCTTTCACAATAGTTATTGCTGCTTGGGGCCATCGAGAACTCATCCCCAGATAACTGACTTATCATCAGTCACTTGCTCTAAGAGAAGCAACGTCACTATAAGAACTGCCAGGAGCTTAATCTCTTTTGAAAAAGCATTTACAGTGTGCAGCAGTTGCCCTGTGTCAATACTCTATTTTAATGGCATTAAGGAGAGCCACGGAGCTAAAAGGAAGTTAAAATGATGAGAGTTGGGTTAAAAACTGTGGGCAGTAGCTTGCCATGTCTTTAGGAAGATTACAATCTAGAGGGAGTTTAACTTGAATATCCGTGACACAATTAAAAAGATTCTTGCTTCTGTTATTAATAAAGCCCTAGGGTCAAATCATCAGTGTAACAAATGCGTTGAAGGTAGTGGAGCTATATGCACTCAATACTGGGGGCTATTGAAGTATTACAGCTGAAATGATTTCATGGCTAGCATTACTCTGTTGATGTTGATACTACTGGTTCCTGTTTTTAATTTCTTTGAAATGGGCAACAAAATTACTCAGTTACTACTGCCATTTTCACACACTAGCATGGTGCTCACAGAATGGCTCCTAGATACCCAAAAAGAATACGTGAATCAGAATAACCTACAGTTCCATTTACAGTTATCACTGAGTTACCAAAAGCTTTTGCTAATATTAGGCTTTTTTCATGCAGATGATTAAGGGACAGGAGCATCTGTCATATTAGGGAAAGCTGAGAGGGCTGGGACTGTTTAGCCTGGAGGAGAGAAGGCTCAGGGGGATCTTGCCAATGTATATAGATACAGGAAAGGAGGGTACAAAGAAGGCAGAGCCAGGCTCTTTGCAGTGCTGCCCAGTGACAGGACCAGAGGCAACGGGCACAGACTGAAACACAGGAGGTTCTGCTTGAACATCAGAGAACACTTTTCCTCAGTGATGGCGACTGAGCCCTGGGACAGGTTGCCCAGAGAGGCTGTGATCTCCCTCCTTGGCAGCCGTTTCAATACTACATGCATGTGGTCCTGGGCAACTAGCTCTGGAGGCCCTGCTTGGGCAGATGATTTCCAGACATCCTTTCCAACCTCAGCCATTCTGTGATTCAGTGATTTCATGGAAGCTACAGGGCAGAAACAGGGACTTGACCTCTGAGTCTGGACTCTGCAATTGCTGGGCTTTGAAGACAGTCCTTGGCACATGGAAAGGGAGCTGTGAACACAGGAGTGTCAGGCCCTTACTGCCACCCCCAAGGTGCCGTTCAGCCCAGTGGTGACCAAAGGGAGCCAGGAGAGCTGGAGGAGATCCCACTGCAGTGTGCAGAGTCAGCCTGCGCTGAGGAGAGGGACAAGGCAGGGAAGAGGTGACTGTGTCCCTTCCTTCAAAGCCCTGCAAGCAGAGAACAAGAGCTGTGAGGAAAGCAGGCTGTGTGGTAGGAATAACCCTCCTGTGAAGCAGAGGTTCACATGAGGAGAGGCTGTCACCCATCACTGCATGTGTCTGTCTGTCTGTGCACATCTGTGAGTGCTACAGGCATGTAGTGCTCCTGTGCATCTCTGCTGCAGAGAAGGCTGCATGTTAGTGATGCTCTGCATGGGGACACTTTAGATAGCCCTGTGGGTTGTGACACAGCGATGCAGAGGAGATATGTACCAGCTCCTGCTGAGGCACTCGAGCTCTTTGAGTGCCTCAAAAAAAAAAAAAAAATCTTTGGTTCTGAACCACCCAGCAAGAGGAAGCTTGAGCAGGGCCTGTCCTCAGCCTCTGAGCTCACGTTGAGCTGACATGGGTGCATCTTCTCTCTGCTACTGCCCCAGACTGGTCCCTAGTACTGGGGCCTTTGCTGAATGCAAATGGGGAGCAGTACTAGACAGCAGGAGCATGGCTGGATGGGCTTCCCAGCCACACAGCCTTTGCCAGCCCCCCACAGGCCAGGCCACCAGGTTGTACACCAGCCCCACGTGCCTTGCTCTGCCAGGAGCTGGTGCCTCTGGTGCAGGTGGCCTCCATTAAGGCATTGCTGAGATTAAGGCTGTTTTCAGAAGGTTCCTTTGAGTGGAGGTTTATTTGTGTAAATATTTGGACGTTTCCTAGACGTGATTATTGAGCAACCTGCACCTCATACATATTCAGAGGCCTCCAGCGATTGCCTCCTCTCCTGCATGTGGGAGCAGGGCTGGGTCCATGCATGTAAGAGGGATGTAAGTGTAGGTGCTGCTGGTGGGGGTGGTGGTGGGCAATACTGGGGAGTTCCCATGCAGCTGTACCCTGGCCTCAAGCTGGGAGCACTGGTGATGAGTCTGTGCTGCAGTTCCAGCTGTTGTGATGGTCTGATGCACGCAACCTGAGCAGCGCTCGCCGAGAACACCTCACCGTGGCTGGCTGGCCTTTCCTGAGCTCCCTGGCACCAGTGACAGCACCTGCCTGAGCAGTGCCTGCCTCTAAATCAGGCAGTGGGAGGAGGCAGGATGGCTAAGCACAGGGCCTGGGTAACCTCATGGCTCCTGGCTGCTCTCAGGGATGGTTAAGAGAAGATGCAGAAGCTCCAGAGCAGCTTACTTCCCGCTTCACTTTGCAGCCTTTGCACCCCTGGTCATCTGAGAGCCTCCCATCCCACATGCTCAGCTCACCTGTCACAGCTGGTCCCCTCCCATTCAGCCCTGCCTTATTATTTTCTACTCCACAGCTTCCTCACTCCATCCCTGCCATTTTTGTGCTTTCCTCAAGTGAAACAGGGTCCTTCAAGCTGTTCGGCATCATCCCGAGCTCAGTCTCCATCATCTGATTCCAACAACTGAACCCAGTCATCCTTCTGGCGTAAGGCACGGGGCCCGTGAGAGAGATGTCAGCCGCTGAAAGCTCCAGAACTCGTGTCTCTGAAAGCACCATAGTTCATGTTCTCTCTCCAGAGCCCCGCAGCCTGGGGCACAGCCACGCTCCCTGCTGCTGGCCGCTGCGTCTTGGTGGGCAGGGCGTCGGGGCTGGGCCCTCTGGGGACAGCGCTAAAGCTGACGGAATTTTTTGGAGACCTTTGCCACAATGCAAGGCCAGGCCAGGCCACCGAGTGGTGGGATGAGCTGGGAGGAAGGGTGCTGAGGGGGGGTCTGCACCCAGCAGGGTCAGGCCTTCCCGAGGCAGAGTGCTGCAGGATGGAGCTGGGAGATCCAGCTGCAGCTGCCGTTTACCCCCTGTGGCATTGGGGGTGCTGATGGGCATCTCTCTGGCTGCTCCTGGACTGAGAGATGTCTTGATACCTGCTACAGGTAGTATTTGCTGCCTGTTCCTTGGGGAAGGTGAAGGAGCCCCCACATCAAACCACTCCAGTCATAAAGTAAGAGAACCTGTGAAGTTCTCAGAGCTTGCACCTCTTCTCCAGGAGGGATCCACTGCAGGGGCTCTGCCAGCTGCACTCTGAAGCTAAAGTCAAGGCATGCTTTGGGGTAGTTCCTCCGTGGCTGTAAACATGGTCTGCTCTAACACGAGAGAGGCACGACTCTCATTTTACTCTGAGCACTGAGACAATATGCAGAAGAGCCCAACTCCGGAGAAGCTGCTGGCACGGGCAGTACCATGTCGCAGACGCGTTCCCTGCCTCCTGCGAGGCAGTTTGTTCTGCTTGCACTTGCAGGGCTGCACAGCTCGGGCTGCGTGTGCTCGCAGAAGCACAGCGTGAGTGACCTCTGCCCGCCAACATGAAGGCAGCAGTGCCCTTTATGTCTTTGGGGGGGTGACCACACGCTGCCCTTTATGTTATCGTCCAGTTTTACAGACGACAAACTTAGGCACAGAAAACTTGTGTCAGGAATGCAACATGAGTTCCAAGGATGGGTTTTGGTTTCTGTACTTTTCTACCTCATGAGCTGCCAATTCCTCTGCTGACATAAGCGCAAAAAGCCAAGACAGCACTTCTGCTCCCAGGGATGTCAGTAGAAACTCGAAGGAATGGTGTTAAAACCAGCCCCTGACCACAAGAGCAGGTGCTAGGTGGAATAACGTACTCTGCTCTTCTCCACTGATGCTTTTCCCTGTTTCTGTTCCCTGCAACAGGCATCATGTCCATTATGTTATTCCATATGACGGGGATCAGTCAGTGGTGGACTCCTCAGAGAATTACTTTGTGACTGACAATGTAACCAAGCAAGAGATTGATCTGATGCTGGGACTTTTGCTGGGCTTTTGTATAAGCTGGTTTCTGGTGTGGATGGATGGGGTTCTCCACTATGCAGTGCGAGCCTGGAGAACTAGCCGACGGTATGGTAAGTGCAGCCTCACGGGCTCCTTTCTTGCCTCAGTCCCTTGCCCTGTCCTCCAAGGCTGGTGCAGAGGGAGGAGGTCACCAGTCTTGCAGCGTTTGTTCCGTGTGGATTTGGCAGGGGCCTGCCCAGTGCTCTCCCAGCCCTCTTTAGACAGGCAGGGATGTTCCTGTGGAAATAGCCAGCTGAGGAGCCAGACCTGGAGGGCTCTGCTTTGCAAAGTGGAAAGCATGTGTTGGTGCAAAGGGGGTTTGATGAGCAGCAACGTGCCTACCCGCAGGCAGGCTGGCAGATGGTGGCTGTGTGCCTGCACATGTGGGCAGAATATTTTCAGGCCAGACAAAACTTCCCTGAAATCTGGATTTTTCTGTGCATATAATTTGCAACCAGGCACATGCCTGTGGAGTACAGCCTCTTGTTGTTTGTATAAACTTGTGACAATGTGATGACAATGACAGGCATCTCTGTGTTGGGTCAGGGGTGCATCAAGCTGAGGTTTCCCCGTGCTTTTTGCTGTTCCAGATGTGTCAGACTTTTTTTCAGTAGTGACATCAGCCCCCCCCAGGGAAAAGTGTTAGCCATACTAGTTAGTCTTTGGACCAGTTAGCTTAGTATCCTGAACTAACAGCCTGAGAATGACCAGCAGATGCTCTTTCCAAGGCCCTCTCTTCCTCTCTTTGCTCTCTCAACATGGACATCCTACAGATTTCAATTGTTGGAGGGGAAAAAAATGACAGAAAAAAATATTAACATAGTTAATTACTTGAAATTCCATAGCAGGGTACCTACAAATCTCAGCCTCTTTAGCTCTGACTGATGGTGTCTGTTAAATTACAACTCAGAGGAAAAGGAGAGTGAGCAAGAGAAAGATTTATCTGTAAGCCTGTAAGAAATTCTAATTAGGGAAGTGGACTATCTCTTTCTAAAAGCTCAGATCAAAATGATATTAATTTCTCATTAGTCTTCCCCAGCCTCTGCAGCCTGCTCGAGCTGCTTGCAGAGCAGGACTCTCTCGAGGCTGTGTTGCTGTCATTTCCCAAGCAGAAGGCTAATTGTCAGAGCTTCCCGTGAGCTCCAAGGTACCGAGCCAACCTTGAGGCTGTGACACCTGGCTTTGCTGAGCCCACCCGTGGCTGTGAGCTCATCGGTGCCCGTGGAGGCAGCAGGGCTGGCGAGAGCTGGCCTTGGGTGAGATGCTGCGGTGAGCACGGCAATATTGGTTTCCAGAGCTCCTTCGGACGTGGAGCGGTGGCTACAGACACGGTATCGCCCTCTCACCTGCCTTCCTGTGCACCGATACCCCAGCCAGTTTTATTTTTAGTGATTAAGGACAATGCTAGTAATTAATTCAGTATTTAAGCTGAATGATCTTTTTTTCTCTCTCATTTTATTTTTCTCCCTGTGTTTGCACAGCCCAAGGTTTTGAGAATGCAAGGTACCGTGCAGATGCATCTTTTCAGAAAATGGATGTAGTATTATTTTGCACCCAGCTTTTTCTTCCCTTAGCAACCCCAGTGGCTGTGCCCCTCTCAGGACACAGAAGGTTGACATGCCTGAGACATCGTCTCTTTGTGGTGTTACACCACAAAGACAGGACAGGCCTGCTCTTAAACCAGTTGGCTGTTCCACGGCTGGGTGCTTGCACTGTCCCTGGCTCTATTAACACCCCCACGAGCAAATGTCTGGTAGGAGAGACCCTGGAAGCCCTCCTCAGCTGACCTGTAGGTGAGGTTTCCAGTCTGTATTGTGCACTGGGACACGATGTCACTTTCAGATAAATGGTTTTTTACATGACTTGAACTGTTCTGTCCAAAGAGAAGAAACAGCATGCTTGAGTGCTGCACCGAGTTCAGGTCACTAAAGAGGGGATGAACAACCACTGGGGAATTTAGAGCAAATAATGAACGTTGAGCTTTTAGGGATTTCCTGTTCGTTCACCTCAGCCATGCAAATCTAGTCATTTTTAAAGGCAGAAAGGCCACCCATTGCCTTGTTGAAATGAGTACCTAGGTTAAAAATTCCTTCTAAAGAAAGAAATGGTGCCTGTGCCTGTGAGAGACAGGGGCAGGGGTAACACAAACTCCTGTACTGGTGCAGATCATTGAGCCCTCCCTGAAATACATGAGTACCACTCAGCCTTCACTCAGTGTCACGTTGTGGCCCAATCAGCTTAAATTTTGTTCTGTTAGAATAACCTACAGCTCTTTCCTGATGGAAGAGATTTCTTAAAATAGAAAAGACTCTATAGGAACTGAGACATCAGCTTGTGCTTCATGGCAGCTGCAGTGCTGGATGGAGCACTCGCACCCCACCTCATGCCACTTGCAATAGGTCAACTCATACAATCTGTTGTTCTCTGGGACTTACAGATTCTCCTTCGTGGGGCTGGGCTATGTGTATTTCTGTGTGGAATGACCCAAAGCTCACACAGAACTGAAATAGCAGCTGCACCATTGCTACGGAGAAAGGTTGAGCGGTGAAACACCGGATACAAAAATGATGCTGTCCAGCCTGTGCTGGCTGGGGGGTAGAAAGTGGCTTGGGCTGATGCTGCATGAAATTGGCCAGTGTATCAGAAGATAGAGGAGCCAGACCTGACGAGGGGTGATATGTATGTGGCAGCTGGTTCCTAACGAGAGCAGAAAGCTGGAATTTGCCTCTCCTAACTCCCACCCTCACTGTGATGATGGGCTGGTGCAGCCCCTCTGTGCCTCTCTTCAGACAAGCTCTTCTAGAGGGCACAGCCAAGGTGCCTGCTCAGGGATCCCTCTGAGGGGTGGGTCTCTATCAACTGCATTCAGGGCACAGGCTGCTGTAAGCCTGGGAGAGGTGTGGGCAGTGCTGTGGCTACAGCCAAGACATGAAGTCTGCCTGCTCTGAAGGGAAGCCTTGCCATGGCCGTAACTATTGTCTGATTTCTGTGGGGCAGGACAGGAACAGGGCTTGGCAAGGCAGGAGAACACGGGTCTCACCTCTCTGGTAATATCTCATCTTTCTTCTTTCTGCCTTCCAGACAATTCCTGGTCTTGGATTCCAAAATTTTGTAACTTAAAGGAGTTCAGAAAACGTCACCACAGGCAGTACGAGGAGGCGACTGGGAACATGGTGCACATCAAACAGAAGCTGTACCATAACGGGCACCCTAGCCCACGGCACCTCTGAGGAATGCCTTCCCCTCCAGAGACTGCAGTGAGGTTTTAAAAAAGGACTTTGCTCTTCTTCCAGGGGAACAGCTACTCGTTTGCTCCTCTGTGGAAGCCAGCCAAGGACACGATTTTACTAATCCATCCTGTGTGTCTCTGTGGCACATCATGATGCACAACTAAGCCAGTCCTGGATGCTACGCAGCCAAGACATTGCACTGTGTTCCACATTTTATTGTCAGACTTGTGTATATATGTAAAAAGCAGACAAACAGAAACCAAAAAAAAAAAAAAAAAAAAAAAAAGAGAAAAGAGATTTGCAGTATACTTTCAACCCCCTTTTCCTGGCGTTCACGGCTGTCCTGCACACCCCGCTGCCCTCCGGGGAATGTTGGCCAAGGGTATGGAGGTTGGACAACATGAAGAAGATGCAGAGTTTCTCCTCCAAGAGCTCAAGTCCCCCCATTTCTTTGGTCCTTTGGCTTGGTTTTGCTCTGCTCTGTTCCTTCCGTTGCTAGAATGGCTTGGCTGGTCACAGGTTTGGATGGGGACTGGTGCCAGCTGGTTGTGAAGGCACAGTGTCCCTTTTGCTTTGGTTCACATTTTGGGGAGTTGCTGTGGGGGAAGGAAGGCCTGGGGGTGTATAACTGATGTGTGGTTTGCATTGCTGTGCACTGAAACCTGCCTTAAGCAATCCAAGAAATCTTAGTACCAGGGGAACAATGCTATAAGGTATCGGCCCATTTGACAGGGCTGGTGGTGCCTGGTATAACCACGGTCATACTGGTGGTACCTTGCTGATGTCAGAGCTGTTATTCTTCACTAATGCTAGAGAGGAGCTGCTCCTGACAGGTAGGGAGAAGTGTATTGAGTTGAATGGTGTTAGATCTGACTTGGACCCTGATCATCCCCCCCTCTGCTGCAGAAACGTCACCCACCCCCTTGCCCCAGAGGAAAGGAGCTGCTCTTCCCCTCTTCTTAGAGGGTGAGCCTGAGGCCCTGGTGAATACCACCCTGGAAACACTGACAGTGCAGTGAGAGGGTCCTGTTAACAGTCTCACTCTTCCTGCTCATGAAAAGCCACCTATTGTCTTGTGTTACTGCTCTGAGCTGAAATAGCACTTCAGCAGCAGGCTGGGCTTGGCTTGAGGAACACAGAGAGATGTGGGCCTGAAGCCAAACTCATCTACCGAGTTAAACGTCCCAGTAATGGGCTGAGTCAAAGTACAAGGATGCTCTGATGTGGTTTTGCCTTTGCTTGCCCTGGTTGCAGTTTCAGTGTGGGTTTTGAGGTATCTGTCAAGTGTCTGAAACTAACCTGTGCATCCAGAGACCTCCTTCACATCCAGTCGGAGTTGCCTGAAGGAGTTGCTGAAGCCTGTGTGCACCTGGAAAGCTCGGGGTTGGGGGGTCTGATTCCTTTAGCAGTCGTGTTCTGCTGAGGGAGAGAAGCAACTGAGCCCAGAGTGCTTTGCTTCTGCACATGCTGGGCAGCCATCAGCAGTTGTCCGGCTGGCTACCATGGGAAGAGAGAGGTTTTTATTGAGGAATAAGGGAGGGAGATGCTAGCCTGAAGAAATCAAGGTGGTAGCCCTGAATCCAAATCATTTCTCCTTCATTCATCATTTTGTATTGAGTAGGTTTGTGCTTAAATGAGGAAAACATCCAGAGCAAACAGATGATGGGTATTGTCAGAAACTGCTGTTTTCTTCTGTGGATTCCTTGACTCTGTCAAAGGCCTCCAACTGTCTGAGTGCAATGACTGTGAAGGGAAGAGGACACCATGACTCTCTGCTCTTTTCCTCCCTGCTTCAGCTTCTGTGTCTTTTTTTTGTTTGTTTTTCTATGCCCAGGGTCAGTTCAGTAATTTTCAAGCCCCACACTTGCCCAAGAGCCAAACACACCCATTTCTCAGCCACTCCTACCTTTGCTATTCCCTAGTGCCTCTTGTCTTGGAGCCCCAGTTTCTGCCTGGACAAAAAGAATTGCCCGGTCTATACTTAGATCTGCCCGCTTGACTGTTGAGGACTTCCCATGGTTGTAGGATCTGCAGCCACCTGCTAGTAGCTAAAGAATGACCTTGCTGTAAGCAGCTCCTTTCCAAGACACGTGGCTTTGCAACCTCTCTCACTTAGGCACTTGGTGCGTTTGACCATACGGGTTCGTCCTCAAGTGGCAGAAGATGCTCACATCACTGCCAGATGAGATCTGTTCTGCTTGCCCTTGTGTGATGGGACACAATTAACTGGCAGCCAAGAACAGGCACTGTATTGTAAACCAGGTACAGGTCATGGGGAGGGCTTCAGATGGGACAACATTTTGCAGGGGAGAAAACTCCATCATGATACAGACAAATAGTGAGTCTCTGGAACTAGTTATGGGGGGAGGGGGAAGTACTTTAAATAACCTTTCCACTTGGAGCCTCTCACAAGAGAGACTTAGGGCAGTGACCTAACCTCAGACTGAATTGAAAGTCTAGTTCTGCCCTGATCTAGTAACTGACCTTCGCTGAAGTATCATTAAATATGAAAGTTACAACTGGAAAGAGTGACGTGATGGCTCACACTGGTTAACTCTGATGCACACCAGGATTTAAGAAGAATATGAAGCTCTGGAAGAGAGGGAAAACAAAAAATCCAACATGGTACATATTCCAAGAGTTTAAGAACAGATTATTTTCTTCCTTTTTTTTTTTTTTTTAGTCTGCTGTGTCTGCAGCAGTTACCTTGTGAGCCGCTCTCTTGTTTGCACTTAGTCAAAAAAAAAAAGAAAACAAAAAATACTCTTAGTGCAATTAAATTTACTGGCAGTAATTCTCTGGTCTTAAATCCAAGGGAACCAGAAACAGAGCAAGGTTTGTCCCAGCACACAAGAACCCAATGGGATTAATCCCAGGCACCTGACCTGTTCTCATCCTGAATAAATAAGGGGCAAAGTTCCTTCCCATGCAGTAAGGCCAGGTCCTATTCCTGACCCAAGAGATCTGGTGCATCCTATGCAGGGATAATTTCAAGCAGTCAGCTTAACAGAGCTGCAAGGTCAGACACCTGGGTGAGATGCCTTTTCCCTCTGAGTCTAGGAAGCTGCTGTAGGTTTGACCTTACGTAAGAGAGATCAGAACATGCCTGTTGCTGGGGCTGGAGAGCCTTGGGTGCCGAGGAAAGCTGCAGTGGTGAGAACTCCCTGCACAGGAGCAGATACCCCATTTAACACATGGCGGTGTGTATAAGATGACTGTTGTTCCCAACAGCCAAGTGTTTGCCACGTCCCCTCTGGGGGATGAGATGTCAAGCCACCCCCCCACCCCAGGGAAGGAGAAGGTAAAATAGGCAGGTGCAGGACTCCTGTACCGGCGTTGCATCGCCCCAAGCAGCACCTGCCCTCTCTCTGCTTGTCATCCACGCTCTTGTCCCTATCCCATCCCCTCCGCTGATTCTGCTCGAGGTGTACCAACAATGTCTGACTTTGTGGTCTCTTGTTCCTCTGTCCAAGTGAGGTTGCTACCGTTGCTCGCAGCTCAGTTGTCTGTAAAGTCTGCTGTTGCACTGTCCTCTTCTCCTGTGCATGTGTTCGTTTTGCTTTTGTCTGGTTGTGGGAGTGTTTTCTCCTTGTTTAATTGTCCGAGATGTACTAGTGTTGACTTGTTTGTTGTTCTCTTGCCTCTGATCCAGTCTTCACACACAATGAAAAGCCAAACTAACAAAAAACCCCCACAGATTTAAACAACAAGAACAACATCCCGATTCAGCAAAAACTCCAAACAAACAGGATTCAGTTGGAAGGAAGTGACTTTGGCATCAGGGAGCTGACACAACAAGGTCAGGGCTGGGCAAGGTGCTGGTCAGAACCTGTGGAAGAGATAGGATGGGGCTGCAAAGCTCACAGCTGGCAGCTGTGTCTGCAGTGGCAGCTCTGCAGGGACAAAGAAGTGGGAAGTGTGCGCCATGTCTGAGCACTCATCTGCCAGATGCTTTGAGGGAGGCTTCTGCAGAACTAGAGAGTGGGGAGGGAATTTTGTGCCTCCTCAAGAGGGGCTATTTTTAGAGCAGAGACGGAGCTTAAAACTGTATGTGCCACTTTCTCCAGAGCTGGGATTGGCACTGGAAACGTTCTGCATTTTTGGTGTGAGAAGCCCAGGTCTCCAAATGGGTGCATGCTGGTGGCTGGGCTCTGTTGCAAAGGAGAGGTGTGGAAAGACAGGTAGAGAAAAGCAGAGGCTTGTGGAATCCATTGTATCACCCAGTAGCTCCTTTTTAAATTCAGGAAGCTGATTACCAGCACTGCTGAGTGAACCCCTTACCCCTCAGGGTACCCCTCAGGTACCCCCCTTCAGGGGTACCCCCTGAAGGTAGTGTAAAGCTAAACTCAGCCCATGCCAACCTTTTTTCCATTCTTACCACCTTCTTTCTCCTCAGGAGAGCCACGTGTTAAAGAACAGGCCCGTGAAGCTGGTTATTGTACAGTAGGGTTAATGGTTGGACTTGATGACCCCCAAGGGTCTTTTCCAACCTGAATGATTCTATGATCTCCTCCCCTTTGCTTCCTCTGTGGCATCTGTGGTTCCACTACGTTCAGTGGAGCACAGCAGGATGGGTGTAGGGAAGGAAGAAGTGACAGGAGAACTGGCAGGGAAGGGCTGTGCCAGGGAGGGGCTCACAGAGCTGCACGTTGCCTCAGGAATGAGAGGAAAGGAAGAGCCCAAAGCCACCACATGTGGGATTTCAGGTGTAGCCCAGAGTAGACCCAGGTACTATGTGAGCCTTCTTCAGCCTGCTGCTCTGACATGATCCCACTCTGAGGAACAGTTTGGGAAGGTGTCTCCTGTAATAGCAGCCATACAGCCACCATGCCCTCTTACTGCTCCGCTAGCCTTTGAGCCAGCCAAGGACACATCCACTGCCCCATCCTGGCTGGAGTAGCTGGCAGCACCTATCAATAAATGGCAAAAGATCAGAAGAGAGCCCAGAATGCACATCCCAGGCATTCACTGCTTGGTGGGGTGGGTTTAGTTACTCTCACAGCTACTCTCTACCTCATTTTCCAGTTGCACTCAGCTGGGAGAAGAGAATCCCTGATAAAAAGGGACACTAAAAAGAGCCAGTAAGATGGTTAAGGGACTGGAGCATCTCTCCTATGAGGAAAGCTGAGAGAGCTGGGATTGTTTATCCTGGAGAAGGGAAGACTCGGGGGGGGATCTTGCCAATGTATATAGATACAGGAAAGGAGGGTACAAAGAAGGCAGAGCCAGGCTCTTTGCAGTGCTGCCCAGTGACAGGACCAGAGGCAACGGGCACAGACTGAAACACAGGAGGTTCTGCTTGAACATCAGAGAACACTTTTCCTCAGTGATGGCGACTGAGCCCTGGGACAGGTTGCCAGAGAAGCTGTGAATTCTCCATCTCTGGAGATAGTCACAAGCCAACGGGACATGGTCTTGAGCAGCCTGCTCTAGGTGGCCGTGCTAGTGTGAGAGGGTTGGAGCAGATGAAGTCCAGAGGCCTCTTCCAACTTCAACCATTCTGTGAAAAAAAAAAAAAAGCCATGCAAATGGTGTTGGGTTGAAAGCCCTCTGGCTTTGCAAGAGACCAAGAGCTGGTACCTGAAGAGCGCAGCAGGCAGTGCAAACACAAACAGCAACAGCCTTTGCTTACCTTGGATAAGGTCCTGGTGAGCCCAGGCAGGAGAAAGCCCTGGGGGAGCCAGCAAGGGAAGTCCTGATCCAGGGTCATCCCCCAGCCTGGGAGAAAGCAGACTGTGGAGGGACCATTTAATGTGTACTGGCTCCCCTGGAAAAGGGAGGGCAGCGTCCACTTTTCACCCTCCCTTGTACGAAGGCTAGAGGCTTGGAGGTGATGAAGGACACAGGGACCCTCCGGCTCATTCCAAGTTTCATTGAGACAGCTGCACAGCAGCAGTTCCAGTCTCAGCATGGCATTGATGAAGAGTGGGGGGTGAGGGGGTGAACATGGAGGTCACGAAGGCCCCTTCTGCATTCAGGGGGATTTGAAGTTAAAAATAGCCAACAGAAGCTTCCAGAGCAACTCTGGATGTAAAAGCACAGAAGCATTTCTATTGCTAGAGCATATGGTAAAAATAGACAGTGGGATCAAATGCTTTGCAACCCGGATACTCTGGAGAAAGATGTTTCAGTGAGAGGCAACAGGATGTAGAGTAGGGGATGGACAGGGAGTGACACAGGACTGCTGGTTCTACCTTAGGATGGAGTGAAGATGAGATGTCCTCTTAGGCTAGCCCAGCTCACTGTAGTGCCCAGGAGAGCATGAAGCAGCAAATTAACTTACTGGGGTTGTTTAGCCTGGAGAAAAGGAGGCTCGGGGAGACCTGTGTAGAGACCTTCTTGCTCTCTACAGCTGCCTGAAGAGAGGCTGGAGCAAGGTGGGGATCCATCTCTTCTCCCAAGTGGCAAGTGACAGGACAAGAGGAACCTGGCTCAAGTTACCGCAGGGCACGTTTAGGTTGGAGCTCAGGAACAATTTCTTCCCCTCTGGGGTTGTCCAGGTCTGGCCCAGGCTGCCCAGGGCAGTTGTGGAGTCCCTGTGATCCCTGGAGGGGTTTCCAAGCTGTGGAGATGTGGTGCTGAGGGACGTGGCTCAGTGGTGTCCTGGCAGGGCTGGGGGGGCAGTTGGACTTGGTGATCTTCAAGGTCTCTTCCAATCAATTCTATGATTCTGCTGAAATAAAACCAAATCAATAGACATGCCAGGCCTGCATGTGGGCTGTCGGGGCAAAGGAGCAGGAAGAGGAGGAGAAGGAAGATGTGGGCAGGTGTGAGGAGGAGCTCTGCAGTGAGTCTGGGCTGCCAGTTAGCTGCATCCTGACTAGGCTCTCAGGATACTGGTCCAGTTCTCAGTGTGTGTGTGTGTGTGTCAGTGCGTGTCTGTGTGTTTATATCCGTGTGTGTCATCACGTGTTCACTGCATGGAGCCTGTTTCTCTCCTTTAGGACCTCCCATTCATTTGCACTCGTTTCTTTCCCAGCAGGGTTACTGGTTTTAGCCCCCTCTGCAAGCTGAGCCCTGGGATTTCCACAGAGGGGTGGCACCAGGAGGATGGCTCTGTCCTGCGAGGCACTAACCCTCAGCTCGCAATGACTAAGGCAATGGAAACCTTTGCAGGACAGGGCACACCATTTATAAGATCATTTTTCAGTAGTGTTCTGCAGTGAGAACACAAGAACAAAACCCAGAGTGCTCTTTTCCCTGGTTGTTAGTCTCTGTTTCCATTTTTTTTCTGCACTCATACCGGTTTTGCATGGGCCAGACAGGAAGAGGTGCAACACACGTTGATAGTGACAGCGAGAGAGGTTATACTCTGCCCCGAGTCTAATCACAGAATGATCTCTACTCTGGTTGAAAAGCAATAATGGCTATTTTTTTTTTCATTAAACACATTTGCACAGGCCAATGTCACCTACAGTTTGTGTTCTCCAGCGGCTGTGCCGGGAGCGGTGCCGGGGCTGTGCCGACGCCAAGGGGCAGAGAGCTTGGGGGTGGGGGAGGCAATAGAAAAAGCACACTGTGATTTCATTTGGGTTAATGAGTGAGTGTATTTCAGCCATTCCTTCCCTTTCAATAATATGTTTGTATAATAGATAACCAGTTCAGCTCCTGAAACTAAGCCCGTCCTTTGCTGTTTGTCAGTAAAATAGTTTTTTGCATGTTTTGCATCTGAGTGTTTTTTCCAACCCTTTTGAACCAAATGATTCTCCTGGGGGTCAGAGATGAGCGGGTCACCAGCTCACGGGCAAGAGGGTGAGAGAGGAGGAGGAGGAGGAGCTACAAACGTGGCTTGAATGGTGTGGCAAAAAGCTGTGCCCAGCCTTGATCTATGAAGAAGGGCTGTGCAATTTCCCTGCAGGTTATGTGACATCATAGGATACTGTCCCAGATTTTAGCCTGCCTGTCTCCTGGGAACACAGGGAAGCTTTAAGGTCCAAAATAGAAGATAAATATTTTACTGTTAAAGCCAAATTCTGGGTGCAGGCTACCTCCAGAGAGGAGCGTGGGCCTCTCTTGCCTGCTGCCTGCAAGGGCGACCAAAAAGGCAGGGTGCAGGAAACCCAGGGGTTTGGCACAGACAAGGAGAGGTGTGCTCACGTCCCATTCTAGCAGCACCAATACCTGCCACCGTGAACAGTCCTTTAACATACACTGTCCCAGGTCATTTAAAGTGAGCTCTGACCCATACTTGTCCTTTACCAGGCGCCCAATTTCTGCTGCTGGTGCTTGGTAGGAAGAGGTGATGAGTAAAGAACCTTGGTGGCACTTGCTGAGCATCCAGTTGGTTCAAGTTCTTTGGTTCCTCTTCTACTGCAGCTCAGAGGAACAAACTTTGCCTTATCCCAGTGCCTGAGTGGCTGTCTGCAGGGGATGCTGGCTGAATCACAAGGTCCAGCAGAGCCCCAGGAGTCTGAGAGCACTGACGTTAACATCATGAATGGCCTGAAGGTTGCGACAGCAGTATGGAGAGGTAACCAATGGAGAAAAGCTTTTCTGTTGTCATTTTTGGCTTGTGACATTCTAGTGAGACAGCTGACCTCGAGACCTCAAACGGGATCCCAGCTCCTTCCTCCCCAAGGAGTTACAGACTTACGCTGCCTCTCAAGACACCCTGGGGCAGTATCTGCCACAAGCTGAGCACAGCAGCATCTGCACGGCCCACACGTGCCCAGTTGCTGCTACGACACCCCCTTTGTGCACGGGTGACTTGCAATCCCCACTCCTGTTGCAGCCACACTGTCTTCCAGGAAGCAGCAAACTCAGGCATGTTTTTGTCAGGATCCCTCCAGTGGATCCCAGTTACTGACATCCATGTGCCAAGAGCACACAGCCAATGGCTGCAGAAGATGGGCCTTCCAGAAGCAAAGGACCTCTTGGAGATGCAAGGCTTCAGAAGGCAGACCAGTGACCTGCATTACAGGCTGGACAAATTAATCAGATTTGACACTTAAAATCTATATAAATAAATTTGGGAGAATAATAATGTTGGGATAAATTGGAAACAGCCCCAGGCAATGGGCTATGAAAGAATCTGAGTGGTTTTTTTCCCCATTCCAAACACAATGGCTGGCAGAGAAATACTGGTGAGGGTGGGGTGCCCACACCCTCGTGCTCACACAGGGTATGACATTCTAAATACTCTAATGGATGGCAAGTGGGGATAGATGGACAGCCACGTTATAAATCTGTCTCCCAGCTGCAGTGTGGAAGCACAGCGAAGGCGTTTCAGCTGGCAGCAGCAAAGATGGGGAGTGATGGATTGCTTGCTAATCCATCTGCTCTTAGATTTGCTCTCCAATACAAAATACTATTTTAATAAAGTGCTATTAGCTCATAACTCACTCGGTGTCGGAGAGGAGCTAACCTCAGCCCGGGGTTGCTGTCCTCTATCCTTGCACAGAGCGTTAACAAACGGCTAGCTGGGTGCCACCTCCACAGGGACATCACTCATCCTGGGAGCTGACAGCAAACCAAACTTACTGACAAGGCTGGCAGAGGTGACAGAGGCCCTGCATTTAAATCTTTGATGAGGCAGGAGTTGAACAATGAAGGGGACCTTTTTTCTCCTTTCCTGTTGGGTTCCACACAAGCAGCAGCGAGAGCAACTGGCACAGCTCGTCAGCAGGCAGTAGGGCACAAAGTCACCAAGCTGGTGGCTACGAGTGACATGCACAGCGGGAGGACAAGGAAGCTCTTTTCAAAGGCAGAGCCCTGTTCTTAGCAGTAAGTTCCTAGTATAATGTATGTCAGTGTCTCCATTTACCCCTCCCCTACCTTTTAAAGGAAAATATAGAAAACAGACTTCATTTAGTAGAGAGTCAGTCATCTTCTGGGCTGCCCAGGAAGGGGAAGGAACTTGCATCCCTTGGGATACAAGCAGCACCAGCTACTGAGTCACAGCAGAGCAACATCTCAACATGCAGCAGAAACACTGAGGCATCCACGTGTTCTCAGGAGCACCCTCTGTGTCTGTCTTCAAGACAGACACTCCTTTCCATCCAGATGAAGCCCATCAGCAAAGGTCAGGTAAGGACTAGCGGCATCCTTCGGTACGAGCGGTCATTAAAAGCCCTTGAAAACTCCCTGTGAAGTACTTCTGTACTCAGGCAAAGCTGAGAACCCTTAGGTCAGCCCGTGCTTCCTGCTGTCTTCCTTGTCACAACAAGAGGCTACTTCCAGCTAATTGTTTTCCTGAACCTGCAATTAATCACCGTCACGGCACAGAAGCGCGGATGGTAGCTGCACGACGAGTGCTGTGCTGCCTCTGCTTCCACGCAGGGACCTGATGCAATCTGAAGGAGGAATCGCAGGGAACAGCTGAGCCAGCAGCTGCTGTGCCTTTCACGCAGCTTCGCAGCAGGATTCTCTTCCCAGCCCTCAGTGTCAGCAAAAGCGCAGTCAGACGGCGTAAGGACGAGGAGGCAGAGCACCTTTCCCCTCCCCCAGCTCCTTCCGTGCTTCATGGAGAGGATGATGGAAGAGAAGGGAAAGGTATCCAAGGTGTATGTCACAAGTGGAGGTTTTAATCACGCAAGATCAGTCTGCTCCCCCGCATAATGCTTGAGCAAGGGGGTTTTAGCAGAGTGGCTCTGCTTAGCTCCCTTCTGTCTCCTGGGGCTTTGAAGAAATAAAATTCTAGTAAAATATTAAATAGGAAGGAGAAAGCCTAGAATAGTTAATCCTCCAGTAAATCAGTGAACTAAAGGACAACTACACTTAGGCTGAAGGGGAGTGGAGACAAAACCCAAGGCATTCAAGTTTACCTCAGTCATTCAGAGCACGGAGTAGGCAGCTTCAGTTCATAGCGTGGTTCCTCCCTTTCCTCTACAGCATTGCACCTTGTGACAAGCATCAGTGGGGCACAGGGCAACAGGCACACACTGCTGCTGGGGGGGTCTCCTGTTCTTAACAGAGGAGCTGCTTCTAAAATGCATCTCCACATTCTCCCTTGGCATCCAGGGAAAAATGCCAGAGAACTATTTTAAGATGGCAGCCCAAGATGGTGAAGGTTTGCAGCCTCAGGAATGACATCTTTCCTGGCGTCCCACAAGGGTGCCTGCTCCAGGGACACTGGTGACCATCCCTGTTTCTGCTCCCACGCTCGCTAGCTCTTGTCAGGGTGCACCTCTCAAAAGATAACAACCCGCAGAGAAATGGACAGAGCCGAGATCCCTGGCAGCTCCTGGCGGAGGAGAACACTCAGCAAGCTACTCAAGGGCACAGATTTAGGTCAGGAGAACGTGCTTACATAGTGTAGCTATAAAAAGGGGACTCAGGGCAGAGCGCAGAGTTCATATCCAGTTCAAGCTCAGAAAAAAAATCAAGATATTTTCTGACCTGTCTCACCATACCCAGACAGAACAAATGTCATCTGATGGAGACAGGCTGGTGTTCAGGACTTGACACCAGAAATGCAGCAGGAGACTCAGGGAGCAAGAGCAGCTTGAGGGCAGCAGCCAATAAGCCCCACTCATGTCTCTGTGTTCAGAGGAAGCTGGACAGCTGTACACCAGACACATCTAGTGAGCCTTGGAGAGACCGCCTTTTGTGATGCAGGGAGAGTGGGCAGTTGTTCTAAAATGCTACGCTGGAGCAGCATAAAAGCTCTCAGGCTTGGAAACACTTCAGCACTGAGGAATTGGGCTCCAGAGCTTGTGGTCCCTTTCAGGGCAGCACTGCAGGCTGGCTCTCCAGCCATCCTCCAGGACACCAAAGCCCAGAGAAGACAAACAGCAGCAGTCAGGCACCAGCTCCTGCAACCACATCACAAGGGAAGTTTCAGCACCTATCAGCCAACCCACCACCCCGATGCAGTTTCTCCTAAATGTTGACTCCAAGTTCATGAGGTGTAGCTGTGAACCACACCAAATATGACTTTGAAAAATCTACTCCAAGGCTGTGAAGGGGTGACAAGGGAGGAAGGAGATACCATAAAAATGGATACCATACAGAGATGTGAGCAAGGAGGTGTGTCATGGGCAGGACCGGTCAAAGAAAAATGAGAACTCTGCTGGAGGATAAACCCTACGAAGTTAAATATATGGGAGTAGGAGACTTGGAGAGGCCCTGGGTTCCCACAGGTCTGTGTCACTGGAATGTTTCAGAACAGGGTCAAATGGTTGAAAAGGACATGGAGTTTGGGCCACCTTAGCAGAGCAGGCCACAGAGATGAACACAGGCAATGGTATTCCAGCAAAGGGGTCCTTTAATAGAGCTGCTTCTGCCTCATTTAAACCCTTTTGTTTTCTGGTGCACTTTAAAAACACGAAACCCAAGGCAGACGGAGGCAGCACCCCCTCCCTCACACCAATGGACACGCTTCTCTCCACACACGATTCCACTGAACATTTGCCCAAAAGACCCTCCCCGTTTTCTCCCGTGCCCCGTTCCCCACGCACACTGGTCTGAAGCCTGCAGACTTCTCACGCTAGTGTGCCCTGGGGGAAAGGCAGGAGTGGGTTTCTGCCAGTCCCTTTGCTTGCTTCAGCACCCTCTATTTTCAACCACTCCATCTTCTGTTTGTGCTGCTGCACTGCATCAGCCACCCGGGCGTCGATCATGGCCTCGGTAAGAACGCCGTCCTCCGACGCGTAAGCCGCAGCCTGGAGAGGCAAAGACAGAAGAGACCCAAGTTAGCGAGGGCAGTTCCTGGGATCGGTGTCGACCTGAGGCCACGTGCTGTTTCTCTTCGGCTGCAGCAAAAGGATTGCCACTTTTGCCCAGACACGCAGGCCAGCCAGGACTCCACTGGTGGACGTTCTGCAGATGACAACACAAGCAACCGTGCCCTCCACGGAAGGGAGGGATGCTTACGCCGTTAGCTGTACCCATCTCCAAGGTAACAAAGCAACTCCAGACTACAGATTTCTAAATCTGGTTGCTCCCTCTGCAAGTGCTCCCGCGAGCGGCTCGGTACCGGGGCTCCTCGTACAGCGCATCTAGAGAGGGAGCTTGGCACAAATCAGCATGAAACCCCCTCCAGCTTCTCACATCCCTGCCCCACGCAGCCCCAAACTCCTGAACTGACTAGCCCAGCACACTACACCTGCCCCTTGGATTGCTGCTACCTCACTGCAGGAGGAATTTCAAGAAATGAGCAGGTTACCCAAGTTGGTTTTCAGCCTCCTCTAGCCTACTTTCCAGCCCTTACTTGGTAGCCTTTTTTGGGGAAGCAGTGAGATCACAAGAGGACTCATTGCACAAACCACGTGTAACCAGAGCTGGCGGGTGCTGGTTTTTCCTGCAAGAAGCCTCAAAAGAGAACATCCCCCGTGCAAACCCTCTGTAATCCTTTCTTCAGGCAGGAGTGATGTTAGGCTAACGCTGATGCTTCCACTGCATCAACACCGGCCACAGGCAACGAGTGCAATCTGCAAACAGAGAATCCACTTTGCATAAAGGCACTCGGCCTCTGTGTTGAACAAGAGAGCAGGAGGGATGCTGAACACAAGGAGGCAGCTGCTGACACCAGAAGAGCCCGTTTCCACAACCCGCCTGCTGCCACAAGCGTTCATACGCCGTGCGTATCGCAACGTGACCCATCTGCTCGCGCCGCTGCGAAAGGTCCACGGTGGAAAGGTTTTGTTCAGATGAATTCTCCTCTCTGACTCATCCCCATAAGCCTCCCCCCTTGCTATTTTTAGTTTAACTTTTTTTTTTTTGCAGGACACAACTGGAGACTTAAAGCTCAAAGGAGGCAGCTCCCTTTTGTCAGCACAGCCCTCCCTCCAGCCTGGAGGATGCGATGGTTTAAAATGGAGTAAGTGCCACCCTGGGCTGTGCATTCTGTGCCTGCACAGAACAGAAAGGATGTCTTCCCTTCCTCCCCACCACTGCATAGACCATAAATTCAACTGTGGAAACTCCTGCAAAGCTGTGCAGTTCACGCTCTGTTGATTTTCTCAATGACTTTCTATTTATAGAAAGCCTGAGGCCCTAGCTGTCAAGAAAGCAAATGGGAGAAGCAGCTGTCCCTTCTGGGAGTAGCTTGCACACACACAAAAATGGTTCTGAGCTTCATTTATATTCATACCCCTGCCTGCTGCATGGACAAAATTTAACCCATTTTCTCCAGTGCAACTATTCACATTTTGCAAGCCAAACCCAATTATGAAATCATCTGAAAACAACATATCGGGGCGGGGGGGGGAAGTAGAGGGATGGAGCACAGATGACAAGGCCAGCCTAGATGACCTCATGTTTCACTTCAGCCAAGAACCGTGGTTTAACTCGCCCAAACTCATCTTTGAATCACATTTCTAATGAAAATAGTCTGCTAAAAAAAAAAAAACAAACCAAAAACAAACGTCAAAACCAGGAGCACGCGCTCCCTGCACACACTGCCCCATCATTTACAATGCTCTTCAGCTCAGAACCCTACAGAATTGTTAAATTCTTCCTCTAACTTGGGTCAGGCAGATGATTATTTCTACTTTATTCTTTTCTAAATATAAACAAGCTTCAGGGAGCAAAAAGGCATTTCTCTCAGTGGCACAATAGGCAAGGAAATGACAGAAGCTCAACCTCTATCATTAACACCAGGACATAAAACTCCTGGGAATCCTCCTGTGGCATTGCCAATTGTCCAGAGATTAGGGCTTGGACTGGTGAAAGGTTGGGTTTTTCTGACATTTTATCTGAAGCACATCAATGGGTTTAAGTACAGGGTCTGCATATGGCTATAAACAGATCTGAAGGGAATTTTTAAGTGGGTAAATGCATCTAATCCATGCCATATTCATAAACCATTAGATATGGGGAATGGAAAAGCACAAGGACAAAAAGGGAATGCTCAGTCTTCTGCAGAAGAGATTAAAATGGATTTCTAGCATGCAGACTATTAGCTGTGCCAGACAGCAATATTTTTTCCTAGTGCTAGAGGTTACACCCTCTGCTTTTCTGCATCTTATTTCTTCTGTTTGGTAAATTCAGGAGAAACTGAGCCAGATGGAAACAGCAGTGAACTAGAACTTCATGTAAACGACAGTTAATCAACTTCAAGCCCAGCTCACTGTGGAATTACAACAAAGCAAGCTGCAGCTATTGCTCAGGGTTCTAGTTTAACCGAGATGTTTTTGTTAAAGGCAACCTTGGCAGAGCATTCCAAAGACTTTACAGGAAACAACTGTGAGGCCACAGGACAGCAGAGTGGCCAGACACTGCCCTTCTGGGTTACCCTTGGTAGGAACAGGCAGCTATGACAGTTCTCCTGCTGCTTCAGAACTTCACCTTTCCCCAAACCATCTCCGAGGTTCAGTTCTTGCCATGAGAGATTAGCCCAGGCAAGCTCAGTAGAGCTGCTGAGGATCCCAGCATCTCGAAACTCCACCCAGTCCATGATCAACACCTCCCTGTCTGTTTCCTCCAGCACCTCCACGATTCAGGAATGGAAGCAGGAGCTGCAATTCAGACTCTTTGCTGCCTTCCCTCACCCTTCCTGTGCTTCATGGCTGATTTGATCAGGTTTCATCACACAGAGGTTAGGACTAGAATTGCAAGCAACAAGGCTTCAGTAGAAGGACAGACCCCTGCCATTCCACTCCCTCCGAGTTTGTTGCCCAGACACTGGCTGAAGTTTTGTTCACATCTACAGAGGTGTAACACACACAGACAGCAACACTGCAAACGACTGCTGGAGGAGTAAACTAATTAAGAAAAATGTATATACAAAGCTGAGGTGAATTAAGCAACAGGCGTGTTGCGAGGAAGCCTAGGCTTGGAGGATTAGCTCCAGGTCACATCAGGGCACTGTGCAAAACAGCTGGAAACAAAATGCTCCCATCCAGCTCCACGCTCCAGCACACACAGCCAGCACTTCTCACCAGGGCTCTGCGCCGTCACCTTCCCCACAATGGGTCAACTGTATTTATTTATTAAACAGAGACCTTGGGCATATTGCACTTCAGCAGCCTTCTGTAAAGCTCTAGACAAGCTCTGGTCAAGTTACAGCTCCAAATTTCTTGACCCAATGACTGAAAATGAACCCTACAGTAGCACTGAGGATCAAAAGCTCTGGCAGGCAGCTCCCAGGGCAGTGTTCAACACAGAAACTCTTTCTGGATGCCCTCACAAACCCACCAGGACTGTAACCACCCAGTTGTCTCCTGAGGAAAGAAGTCCACACGTCTAGCCTCTAGCTGCAAAAAGCCTGTGCTGCTTCAACACTGACCCACGACACACCACACTTCTTTTCTTGAGCAAGAAGGGATAAGATATGAAGTTCCTTGTTCCAGAACATCAGCAACATGAATTTTGACACAGATGAAGCTTCTTGCAGCTTCTACATCAAAACAATTGACATCTTTTTTCCCAACCTCTTCTGCATCTTGACTGTTTTGGGGTTTTTTTTTGGTTGTGGTGTTTTGTTTTTTTAACTTTTCTTAAGTCACTTGTTTTATGACAGAATTGAGGATCACAACCTCCTGCTGCAATTTTACATAGAACCCTGTTAATAGCTCTGGTGCTATGAGGTACATTTTTAAGTGATCAGGGTAAGAACAGTAGGGAATTAGTCACCCTCCCCTTTTCCTTCCTTCAAGATCACTTAAGGGATAAATGATAAAAGCTGAGGTCATTCCCAGGAAGTAATGACAAGCTAGGAAATAAAGGGTGATAAAAAAGCAAAGGATCATTTATCACAAATTTTATTACAGGAAATGCCTGGCAGCAAAGCCTTCCACAGCCACGAGTGAGGGGGTTCTCCTCTAAATGAAGAGAAATCAAGAAATTATACAATTACTGATCTGCTTTCTGTCCTGCATCACCATCCCTCAGTTTCAGACAAATATCCTAGGTCTTTATTCTGGGATTCAAAATCAGAAGTCCATGAAACACTCAAAACTTCCAGAAAGGTAAAATGAACCCAGAAGCCCAGGGATAAAAGCCCAACATACCTGCCATGCCACAGCAAGCTGAGAGATCTCTCGGCCAGACATGCCCTCTGTCAGCCTGGCAATCTCTGAGCACTTTTTCCCATAGTCAAACTGGGCCAGCTTCAACCGTCTGAAAAGCAGAAGTACAAGGATTAGTCCATGTGTAGCCACATGGCAGGACAGGAGCATGAGGGAGTCAGGGGTAGGCTTTGTAAAGAGCAACTTACAATGAAATCAAAGATCGGATTGGATCAAGTTTAAAGTGGGTCTATAGATAGTGTGACAGAATATACAGAAAAGGAGATAAGAAAAACAATAAAAGAAAGAGAATCCCAGAGGGTGGGAGCATTCTGCAGGGATACTCACTGTTTACCCTCTGTGGCTGGCTTCAAGACATGCCTATCAAAATACATTCTCACAAGCCGCTCCCGTTCTTCTAGCTGGGGCAGATCAAAGTTCACCATTTCATCTATTCGGTCATTGATAGCCCAGTCAAATTGCTCAGGCTGGTTGCTTGCTAAAACAAGCATAAACCTGGAAGTGTGAAACGTGAAAAGAAAGACTGAAAAACCCTTAAAAGTAAAAATCAATCAACCAGTCTCAACACTGGGAACTGCCAAGGCCAGTGGAGAAGACATCTGATCACCTGACATGTCTGAGGATTCATTACAAACAGCTTTGTAGGAGCATCTCCAGTGACATACTAAAATGCAGAGCAGCAAGATGATGCAAAAAGTTCTCTGGGAAGTTTTAGGCAGCAATTCACAGTACTTAGTTTCACTGGTGACAATTAGCTGGTAAAGTAGCAGTACTCCTCGGGGTCTCACCAACAGAGCTGGGTTTATGTGCACTATTAGACTCATTCAAGTGGGCTCCCATTGATGGTTAGAGGGCTCCTGGTTGCCCAAAGCAGCAATAACACCGTTCAGAAGTAAAAAGCAGTGCATGAATCACGAGGAGCTGTTCAGTCTCCTAGGATGGCTCACAGTTGAGTGGAGGCACAGCACCCACCAGTGCCGAACGAGCACCCCCAGAGCTCTGCTGAGGCAATTTAACATCAGGGGAAAGAACCATCCCCTTCCCACCCCTGCCAGTCACTGGGCTTGCAGTGCAATTATACATCTGGTCAACACCAGAACTTTGCCAGATCCACAGCAATTCGATATTATGCGACCAAAAAAGGACTATTTCCCATTTCATAGAAAAAGGAGGAACTATCTAAAGCTAGAGTATACACATTACCATTCTTAAAAGTTCTGCAGTTCCATCTAAACATCTTTAACATCTTTGCGGGTACAGGTCAAAAGACCTGAGAACACCTAGGAGCTCAGGATAGCTACAGTTTTCCCTGGAAAACTCTATTTCTATCTACAGTACCATTTGCTCCAGGTCCTGCAGAATGTTCATATCTTGCCAACATATATTTATTCTTGCAAACAGCAAGGCCAACATCACTGAAGAATAATTATACAGAACTCAGCATTTATAGAGCAATTCTGCATCTCATTTCAAAAGAGGCTCTCTATCCTCCTAGAGAGAAAACCAAGGGTCTAGCAAGGTTCCTGTAAGCTCAACACCTTGCTTTCTAGCAATCTCCTCATTTTGGAAAGACATGCCTTCTAAAGCACCTCCCTGGGACAAAGAAGGGTACAAAGAAGCTACATACAGGAAACTATCAGTTAGAGCTGCATTGGTTTTAAGAAGTTCAAGAGAGACCCCAAGGACAGAAAATGCCCTGTTGTTGTCCTGAAACCACAACTTTCTACATTATTTATTTCATGTCGTCAGGTGTTTTACTACAACCTTACTAAGGGAGCAGTTCCTCTCTGAGAAACTGTTTCCCACCCAGAGACACAACTTCTCTTGCTGGCTCAATTTCTTTGTAAAAGGAGAAGTTCAATAATTACATAGAAGTTTACACACACAAAAATCAAATCAAAGATTATCTGGAAAAGGTCAAGTAAAAGTCACCTGCACACCACAGACCCTTTACAGGTTTTCCTCAATTCAGGGAAATATCAGCTGCTGCAAGGGCTGAAACTGGTTACTTACTTGTTGCTGTGCTGCCCTGTTCTGTGCAGGAATGCATTTAAAGTTGCTCTGAGATCTTCACTGATTTTCTCCTGCAAAGATGAAATCCAAAGGAAGATGAACTGCATGGAGACCTAAGACAGGCCACAGCTTTACGCAGCTGTATCGACAAAGTGAGTTCTGTTACTGTCAAGCATTTGCATTAGAGCAGAATCCAAAGCACTGCAATACCTTGGAAAAAAAGGATCAATTTATATACCCAGGAAAAAGGCTGTAATTATAGCTTCTAGCAGACAGTCATTCAGTGATTCTCTCGATTTCAAACCCAAGACTCTAACCAGTAGCCCCAGTTGCTTTCCCTGCTGAAGACTATTTTAGCTGGGAAGTCCAATAAGATACAGGAACATAAGTCACAGTAAAGAACTAACACATTCTGAGTGATGTTCTATGGACAGCTCTTTAAATAGACTGTTGGGGTTCAAGTAGTAGGTTAAGACTGAGTGTGCAATGTGGTGAGTTACTTTGAAAACACAAATCATTTGTATGGGGCGAGATGTTAATGTAGGTTTGTTAATGTAACGAAAGGCAGCTCTGGTATGAAAACCTCCCAAGACAAATATCTGTCGGGACAAAAAAACCAAACCCTGCAGGGTACCAGCTCTGCTGTGTGAACAACCCTCTCCTGTTTCCAAGATATATGTCTCTCTTTCTGACTGACCAGTCACCTGCAAAAAGTGACTGACATACAGATTGTCACCCAACATCTGCAGGGAGGAATTCTCCAGTCAGTCTTGAGATGTTTCATTCCATTCAGTCACAAGATGCTAATTTCTTGCCTCTGCATCACTTCATTAGGTGAGCAGTCAGGCACCTGCCAGTTTTAATTTTCGCCTGTTGAAGCTGGTTAATCAAGTTAAAGACAAAGACTGTTGGCTGACTAGCTCTGCAACAGGCATCAGTAACGGGCAGAGAGTACTTACTGTTGCCCTCTTCCGCAGAAACGCGTCTGCTTCGTCCACAAAGAGCAGGAGGCTGTAAAAGGAAAGCACTACACAGTAATAGGAGACAGGTAAGTGAGGCTCAAACAGCTCAAGGATTCTCCTGTCCCACTACCAGACACCAGAACAGACCAGTTGTAAGCCCAAAGGATAACCCAAGCAAATTCATTTCTCAAGGCAACATTTCTCAGCTAAGCTACAAGCAACTTCTCCATTGCATGCACTTGGCCCATCCCAACAGTTAAGAACTTAAAACACCTTAGGCCATAAATCTGAGTCCAGGCCTCTGGAGTTTTGTTTCCTGTTTTTCAGAACCAATTCTAGGGCACGCAACCTTAACCTCCTCCGGATGGTTAAAAGTAGAAGGGATTTTTCATGGGCATGGTTTGGCAATGGGCTTGTATTGAGCAGTGCTGGTATGTTACTGCCAAGCTGGAGTAAAGCTTTGAAATTCAGACCTGCAGGAGTGCAGATTTTAGCATTCCCTCCTATTTAGAGGAATACATGCAAAGGTGCAACATAAGCAGACAAGAAATCTTGGTGACAGTGACATCTTCCTGCCACTTTTCTTCCTTATACCCTCCTGAAAACCTCAAACCAGAGCCCTCCTCTGCAATTTGCGTTATTTTGTGGGGTTTTTCTTTTCCAAACCACACTAGCAATAACATAATGGTTTTACTACCTGTGGAGATGTGAATTAATAAAGTCAATGAATAATTCAAAAAGATAAATTCACTTATAACCCAAGGGCAGTGCTCTTCCCAAGAGACAAAGCATATAAAGATGTTTATCGATAACAGAACCAAGTTGCTCATAAAGCTGTCACAGCTTGTATTACCTTCTTGCCTAGCTTCAAAACCAGCTTTCTTTCAAGAGATTTCAGGGCCTATTAACATATTTTACTCAACTCCAGCTTTTCTGAAAATATGCTCAGCTACAGTCTCTGCAGAGAAGTGTTTTCTCTCAAAACAGCTTTCAGCTAACAAAGGCAACCCAGTACTAACAGCTAAAATTGTTGGATATCCAGAATAAAATCTGCTGAAACGCTTCAGTGTTACTGGCGTTAGAATACTGATGTACACAAACACATGTAACCTTTGATCACAGCTTTCCTAAGATGAATATCTGAAGTGTATGAAGTTCAAATTCACAGAAGTTTTTAATCAGGACAGAGAATAAACAGAGATACAGGCAGTGCTGTGAAAAAATAATTCTTTTGGAGAAGTATCCAGCAGTCTTCATCCAGGTGAGTACCCTCATATCTCTTCCAACTTTTTTTTTTCCCTAAGGTCACAAATTCTTATACCTTTCCTTCTATAGTTCCTCAAGGTAGAAGCAGCCTGAAGACTTTAAATCCTTAGGACATTTACTCTGATTATTTTGTTGCGTGGGTTTGTTTTGTCTGTTTGTTTTTTAAGGGGAAATAGAAACATTTAGATGAATGCAACAAGGATTAAAACAGACACTCCAAGATAACGTCCTTTGAAAGCAATCAGAGAACATACAAGTCACTGGTTAGCCACATTTACAGAAGACCTGCAATCAAAACAGCACAAAAACCCAAACAGACACGCACTGCAAGCTCTCTATTGAATTTTAATATCCTGGCTGGACAAGCAACTTCTTAGCTACCTCTGGACCACAAATACCTATTTACGCTAGCACAGACAAATTAACTACACACTTAGTAAAAAATATTTCCCCACCTGCCTGAGCAGAGAGTCAAGCTATGGAAAATCTGATGTAAACAGAAGGGTTCGAGGGAGCAGAAGAGCAAAAGCTTTCAGTCTTTTAAATATTAATAAGCAGCAAGAATTCACCCATTCCAGGAAGACTTTAGGAAATATTGTACCTGGTCAGCGTTACCTCATCTGAGCAGTAAAACAGAAAACTGAACTACACCATTGCACTAAGTTCCTTTGAGCAAGAAAGCAAATTCAGGATTCAGGGGAACCTCTACTTACCCTCTCCTACTAGTGTTTGCCCAGTCAAAGAGTTTATGCATGGCAGTAACTCCTTCACGCCCCATGGGGGCAACATCGCCACCGGTCATGATGGCATAATCCATGCCCGAGTGCACAGCTAGTTTCTGGAAGGAAAACAAAAGCAAAGCGTTGAGCACTCTCTCTTTCACTGCAAGACCACAGGAAACAAAAAAAAAAAGAGGTTAAGTTATTTAGTCCCAGCAGCACATTGACTTGCAGAGGGTAAGAAAGCTCTCAGAGAAGGGGACACTTTATTAGTCGGTGACTTAAGACACTTCTCCCTTCTTCACCTTGTGCTGCTGTTGCCATTTCCTAGACCTGTCCCTCTCTGCTGGGTTTAGAACTCCAAACTAGGTTTGCACACTGTCAGAGGAGACATCAAAAAAAACTATTGGAATGTGGGTTTAACGTATTGATAAAGAAAATATTTGACTTGCATCAGCAGGTCAAACCTGCCACTGTTTAACAAGCATCTGAAACCTCAGATCTAGTGGACAAGCACTGAAGAGCAAGTCAAACATCAAATCCTGACTCAAATCCACACAAAAACCATCCTGGTAGTGCATATGGGCAGTGAAGCCAGGAGGATTTCCTCTCTGCTCTGAGGTTAGCCACCAACAGCAGGAGAGACCCTGCTTAGACAAGTGCCTAAAATCAACAGAGGTGGAAATGAGACAGCGGGCTGATGTTGCGGTTTCACTAGTCAGAGTTGCCAAGTGCCTTTTCCAGATGGAAGGGCTCTTCTGCCTACGCGAAGCACTGGAATCCAAGCGACTGCACTAATTTAGTTGGAGCAGCCTGGATGCCCTTTCCTCCCTTCCCAACAGAGACACAAGAACAGGATGTTTATGCAATACCATGGCAATAGATTTCAGACTTGGGAGGGTGCTTAGACCCTGAAGCTTCCAAAGCACCCTGCAACAGGCAGGTTGTCAGAATCTTGGCAGGGTTTTACCTTGGCAAAGAGTGTCTTTCCAGTGCCAGGGGGACCGTACATGAGAATATTCCTGTATAGGCTTTTGTTCTTTTTTGTATTTCTTGTTGCTATGGCAATGTCTCTCACACGTGCTTCTAACTGTGGCTGCAAGAAAAGAGTTAAACTTAAGGAACAGAAAGTACTACGAGACCTGCATCTATCAGCTTCACAGATCAGTACCAGCAAGAAGTAGGCAGCACTCCTACAGTCTCAAGCTTTCAAGTCTTAACTTCAGCTGCTTATTACTTCAGACCAGGGTCATTTCCCCTTCTGCATCAGGATTTACTCAATTTAAAGTTCTGTCCACTTGGCTACAATTCTTTTTTAAGAAAAAGCAGCAGTGTGGGAAGCAGTAACTATAAGAACTGGTAACACCGAAATATTCACATCCTATTGGATGCCCTGGGAGGGATATGTGAAAACAATTAGTACTGCAAAGAGTTGCTTCTTTTATATAAGTCACAAACATTCATGTTCCTATTTATTACTGCATTGGTAGAGATACTGAGAGAAAGCTGTTCCTGCAAGAGTATTTTCTCTCAGCAGCTTCAAAAAGCACTTTAATTTGCCTGATATCCAGAAATCAAATTCAGAAGCAAATAGAGAGCAGCCCTAATTAAATTAAGAGCCATTCAGAAGACGGGCAAATGCACACACTTCTTTGGCTTTTTGGCCTACGCACAGATCTAGGTTCAGTAATCCTTAATGGATTAGATGAGACAAGTGGAACTCTGTATATTAACATGCTGACTACAGATAAAAACTGCAGCAGGGTAAGGACTGAACCAAGTCTTCCAGCTGCTTTGCACAAAGGAAAAAGGGTTAACACTGAACACGGGAGCTTATTTATGGTCTCAGTGCCCCAAAGGTGCTATGTCTCCAGAATTACAGTGTAAAGAAACAGCCATTCTTATTTGGATTCCAAATTATCCTTCACTGAGAGAGACAGGGAAACAGAGGACTCACACTCAGAACAACTCCTTCAAGGGCATCCTGTGCCTTGCTGGTAAGACGTTTACCAACCTAGAGAGGACAAATTCAATTACTGACACATAGAAATCGACCAGTTTGACAACTCACCTGGACAAAAAGGTCAGATGAAATGACATCGAGCTCATACCTATGCTATCTCCAATAGCATGTTTATTCACAGAGCCTTCAACAGCTCCCTGCCTGACACCAAGAGCTGCAAAAGGAATTCTGCATCCTCACAGCCAAGTGCAACACAAACCCAAAGCTAAACCTTACCTTGATAGGATGCTTCAGTGCCTCCAGCACAGTAATGCGTGAGGTTTCTCTCACCAGGGAGGGTTTGCCTAGGCGTGCTTCTATGTATCGCCCTGCTACTGCCGTGGCATTCTTGGCAGAGTAAACACCCACTGCCAGCAGGGTTAGGCCTGCCACCTGAAAAAAGGAAAAGAAAAACACTTGGTGAGGCAGTACTATTGTGTGTAGCATGCCCTGCAGTGGGGAATTTAAGACTCAGGGCAAATGCTGACCAGTAGGGATTTGGTTTTGGTGAGATGTTTTATCCCTGTTCAGACAGTGATGGTCTCACACTCTATTCGCAGGACACTGAGTGCTCTGGCATCTTGCCCTGTGAAAGGTGGAGGAACCACAACTAATGTGCATAGTCACGTAGCCAGAGTAAGTACTCCCCGCTCAGAACGTGTGTGGCTTTTCAGACCCTTAACTAAGTAGAGTATGCATGAAGACAAATGGCTACAAAGCAGAGGTACAAGCCTCCTTTGAGAAAGAAGCATCTCTCATAAAGCTGAAGCTTTAAGCTTCCAGTGTTATGAGAAAAAACTAAGCTGGGAAAGTGGTGCAGTTTGGGGTTTTTTTTCCCCCCCCAGATGTTCTGGGCAGTCAGTTAAGAATAAGCCCACACCAGCCAGTTGCTGTCTGCCCAGACTACCCCTCACCATACAAGAAAACATACACCAAGTCAAAGATGCCAAGACAAGCATCTGAACTGTGGCTGCCACCATGGCAGTACATAGTAGGGAACAAAACTGACTAGCCAGAGTACACCAGCTAAAGGTGACCAACACAACAGGAAAACACATACTTGAGAGGAGCTTCAAAGCCCAAACCACTGTGGGAATTACAATCCCTGCATTAGAGGCTGTTCTTTCAGAAACCCCAGAACATGAGACATCCCCATCAATTTGCCAGTGAAGCAGTAAGAGTCTGTCCAGACTTCTCCACGGTTTATGGCTGCTGCTCAGTTCAGCACTCTGTTGGCTCGTATGAAACCAAAAAGCCTGCAGGCAGCTTTTTCCACCATAGTGAGCTGTCAGAATAGACAAGGAGCTGTGCTGTCAATGCTAAAGACACTCCAGGAGGCTGCTAAGAATAACATTTCAGGACAGGATTTGAAACCAAGACTTTACAGAAATCTTTAGCATGTATAGGACTGTTTCCTTAACTCCCAGAGACTGATAAGCACTGATAACTTTTATAACACTTTACTCAAGGTGCACAAACAGTTCCATCTGTTTGTACATATGCAAGTCACTTATTTACCAAAAGTCCTACTCACCTAAAGATAGAGGGGAACAAGGGGAACTGAGAGGTGTTTGGGAAGAGGCTGACTGTTCCACGCGGTTCAGAGTGCCAACAGACAGTTGTGTTCAGCTTACAATTAGATGCCAAGAATTCACACCTAAGCACACCCAGGCAGACAACAGAGCAAGCTGCAGGGATTGCCTTTAAAGTAAGCGGACTTCTACTACAGGTACAGAACAAGGTCAAAAGCCTCAAGGACACCAAGGGTGGCATTGTTCAATAAACCATGAGACACCATCTGTTCGGTTTCACTCTGTTTAAACACGTGACATCATCTTTGCTAGGGACGAAAACATTAACGGGTCAGAACTGTGAGAGCTGAGGTGCAAAGGATAAGATGACTTCCACACTTGATACACCTCTGTTTACAGGGACTTCAGAACACAAGAGACTAAAGCAGCCTTGCTTTAAAAACAAGGTACCACGACAAACAATCTCACACTCTCTTACACCATCTGCTTTAGCATCACCCAGTACGAAGTAAATTTACAAGCTGATGCATCCGATCCATCCAGGCAGAGGTATTTCAGACTTTTGGACTTTGCTGATGTGTTACAAGATACAGAGAAATACAGCTTTGACTGACAGCTACACATCAAAACAGGAAAATTACTTGACTCTTACATTCACAGAACACAATTACTATGCCAGCTCCACAAATCAGTCTGATTACAGCTCCTATCTGTTTATCAGGAAGTATCTAGCAAAGCATGGAATCACTGAATGATAAGCAAAGTGAATTCCACAAAAAAACCCCAAAAACCCAACAAAGCAACAACAACAAACAACCCAAAACACTTTGAGCAGAACCTTTGGGGTTCTGCTTGGATGGGAAGAGGCAGGAAAAGAACAGCCACGGACAGATGAAAATTCAGGGCTAATTTAGAGGAACTCTAAAATAACTGTCTAATTCTTACCTTATAGTCACTTTTTCAAAGTAACAAAAAACATGAGTTCCTGCTCTGTTATCTCCATTCCCAAAATATATATATTTAAGTTAAACATCCCAAATTCACAAGACAAGAGCTCGTCAGAACCAAAAATTACCATAATCCAGGAAACTGGTATCTGGGTCAAGAGAATATGCAGCTAAAAGCACCAAGCACTAATCTGCAAAAGGCTCTGAATACTGCAGGAATTCCAGGTACAGCCTACAGATGACCAAAGGATCCACTAAAAGCATGTCTTATTCTCCCTGGTGCACTCAAAAGTGTCTTTTGTATCAGCCTGTGGGTATAAAACCAGAGGGTGGAGCAAATGGTGGTGACTGACTTAAAGCAGAATGTCCATTTTATCAAGCCATGCTACTAAAAATATATCTTCACTGTAAAGTTTTGTTCTAAGTAGTACACAGAAAAATGACTTTCTATCTGTAAGAAGCCACTGCCAAGTTCTTTTGTCCTGTGAAAAGATGTTGGTCCAGCTTTTGATCAACTTATTTAGCACATGTGATAGGTCTCTAAGTGCTCTCTAGGCTACACCAAAATTAGAACTTAAGATGTGACATAAGCAGCAAAGCATGTTTCAGATCATGCCCGGCAAGCTTTTAAAGTTCCAGAGACTAGGAGTGCTCCTTTAGAGATGAAAATGGTACCCTCAGGCTCCCTGATCAGAGAGCTGACAGTCTGTTATCCACCTGGGATGAACAGTAGGCAAGTTCCTGGCAGCTACCTCGGTGGGGAGAAGTGTCAGCTCAGCAACAGAATGCATGCAAAAGGGGGATACTGAAGGATTTCTCTGTGGCCTTTAAATATACATTATATTTTTTAAAACTAAAACTTCCATAACATTTCTTAACTGTCTTCTGGTGTAGTGTTCTCAGAAATTGTTTACTGTGAGAAGTATGTGACCAATGAAACCACAGCTTTAGAGGGAACAAGCCTTTTCTGTGTCCACCAGATCAACTACTACACATCTCCAATACATTTTCTCTAATATTCCTAAAAAGATATTTCCAGTTCGTAGTTCAACTGCAAACGTACAAAAGACATCAGGAAGGGGGGACACTGGGATTAGATTCCTGTTCCCAAAACCTGCCACTAGCAACGAAGTCCCATAACAGCAGTGTCAAACATGTCATAATGCTCTCTGTTCACCTATAAGCATTTATAGATGTTCATGCATCGTGGAAGCACAATGAACATCAATCATTAAAAGGCTGAATGAAACCTTGTCAGCTTGGAGCCCAGTCAAACAAAAATTTGCACTGAAGATCTCAAAGAAAAAATGTGCAGTTATCTCTACCCAGCTATTAGATAAAAGCTCTACTCCTCTACATACACAAGACAGCAAATTCTAGAACAATCTGGAAAAAAACCACCACCACACAACCCGTGAAAAAGCCTCATCTACTTTTTTTTCACAGAATCTGCATCTATCACTTGTAATAGCTGGGAAACTTCCAGGGAATGTGTTTCTAAAGGTGATGGTGCCTCGCAAGACAAGACAATTATATGCTGTTGATCAAAGCCAGCTATTTATGACCAATGAGAAATGAAAGATCTATACAGAGAAGATGGGAATTAATTTGAATAAGAACCTGAAGCTCGAGATCTCCTTAAGTACTGCAGAGAGCACTAAGTGAGCAGCAAATTCCCACCAAAGTTTAGTTTATAAGCATATGAGCTCAAGGAGCTAATTCAACACACATTCACAGACAGACCTTTCTGGATGTTGTTGATACAAACCACAATCTTACCGTGGCTGTAACTTTATCCCAGTCTGTTACAAAGGCACGGAACCCTTCCCCAAAGAGCATCCCAGCTGTCCTGCGGTAAGAAAACAGCAAGGCAAGCAGAAGAGAAAGGGATTTCAGAAACTGAACTAAAACAATTTACAAGATGACATTATACTCTGCAATGATCTTCTTCAGAATAAGACAAAGCTAATAGAGGGCTCACCTGGGAACTGAAAATGAACGAGCACAGCAAACACATTTATAGTCATCTGATATCTACACCTGATCTGGGATTAAATCCAGAAAAGCATTTGGCATGTTTTCAGTTTCTTTAATATATTATTGGTGCTGAACTGTAATAAAAGGTTATTTGAGTCTAAAGGTTTTTAATTAAAAATTAACAAATGACCAGTCTAACTGGATCCAATCCCTTTGGAGACAGGCTGCTCAATATCTTTATGATGTATGTTCAGAAACTAAAAGAACTCAGTTTTCAGAGTAATTGAGCCTCAATCTTAGTGAATAAGGCTCGAGGTAACATTAGAAAAATTATATAAATTCACAACTCTATAAATAGTCTCTGGTTCACATTCAAATAACAATGCAGCGAGACAAGTGAAAGGGAGGATTCTCTAAAATAAAATCTACTGTTCAGAGTCCAAGAATGTACAACAAACTAACTTTTGAAATTCCTCAGAGCTTAAAGGAATAAGGTTTCCTACACGGTGGGAGAAATCTGCAAAAGCAGCAAAGCAACCCATGGCCTTCTCCTGGCTTGCACCTACTTGAGGGACTCCAACACCGTCTGGCGATGCTCAGCAGCTTTGAGGCGGATCTGCTCCCGAATGATGTCTGCGTTCTCCCGCTCAGCCTTGGCACGGGCTCGCGCCTCCGCCTCGACGCGCAGCATTTCGTTCTTATGCCGCAGCTCCATCTCTCGCTCTACAGTAGCTAAATAAAAAAAAAGGAAAGGAGATAAGAGAACAATCCCAGGTAGCAGGCAGGCGAGGGATGCATTGCACTATTCTGGCTTCACAACAGCTGTGTGTGGTTCCAGAGCAGAAGGCTTCAAGACCTTCATTCCCTCCCCCAAGGCAGTCAACCGGTACAATACTGCAGAAGACAGAGGGAATTTTCCCCTCTGTGCACAAGAGGGAACACCCCCCAAATACGTGGCCTTCTCCAGGTGGCACACTGCAAGACAATAATCATGCTTCAGTTCTGGGAGTTCATTACCAGAAAAATTGCTCAGGACAAACTTTAGTCAAAGATGAGCTAGACAATAAGGGGAAAAGCAACAGAGAGGGGAAAACCACAGTGCTAGGCACTGCTGCTGCTCATCAGCATCACTTCAGAGAGGAAGGGTGACACACTACAGAAAACGAAGGACAACCCCAGGCAAGTAACTACACTCAGGGTAACACAGGCTGCTTGTGAGGAAGAGAAACAAATTGGAGTTGCCTATAAAAAGCTGTCCCAGATGTTATTTTGGAAGATCTGTTACTTCGGACACACAGAACTGCAGGCAGTTTGAGCTTTGTTACAGGGCTGCTACACTTCCCTCAGAGGTACCGACAGACAGAGTGCAGTAGATGGCAGCAAGGAGCACACAACCCAACAGTCCGTATCTGATTAGGGAGCCAACCAGCCCTCTGATCCCATTTGGTCATACACCAATCACCTTAAATTTCTAAGACTAATGACATTAACACACGTCCCTAATGGGGCATCAACCAATATGGACAAAGAGTCAAAGAGCAGCAGAGAGAACTCCTATGCCCACCCACTCTGTCACTAGCTAACTAGTAGCTTACCACGCCTCATGGCTTCCTGCTTCTGTACAGATTCCTCCTGCTTCCTCAGGTTCTCTTCATTCGCAAGTTGCTACAGGCAGAGACAACAGCAGAAGATGAGTTCAAGCTGGAAGAGCTCGGTCAAGCAGGTGTTTGTGCAAGCTTAAGTACTACGATCATTTTCAAGCAGCTAGTGGTCTGGTTGAAGCACCTTCTTCCCATCTCTCAGATTCACACTCCTAATCCCACATTCCCAGTGGCTTCATCCTAATTCCTGACCTTTGATTTCCCTGGTCAGCACGATGGGGACCAGCTCTAGATCACTGTTTTGACTTAAGGAGGCGACTGCCCCGTTCCCAGCTGGAGAGAAGGAAGCACAGTACCTGCTGTCGCATCTGTTCGTCATAGCGCTGCCTTGCCAATTTGTCCTGGTACTGGGCTCGCTTCAAATGAAAAACAACAAAAAAGTGGTATGCAGAATATACAGATTAGGTATTTAAGAGAGAACCTAGTCCTGAGGGCAATGAGGGTTGGAACATGCAAGGGGTATAAACAAAACAAGAAAATAATCCCAGCTTTGAAGATGAGGGGGCAAAGTTTAGGTCAAAACATCCTCAGCCATCACCAGAACCTCCTCTATGCTGAGAAATGTATGCAGTCTGACTTCATTTTAAGGCATCACAGAATAAAAACAAAGAACAAGTGATCCTTGGCCCAGAAAAGGAGGCATACTTTACTGGCAAAACCCACATTTTTCATGTTCTAAGACACGTTACCTGGACTGGCAATTGTGAGCAATAGACCTCTCAAGACACGCTGCCTGTCAGACCAGCTCTGCTTCTCATTTTCTTGATTCTCATTCATTTCTCTCACTGATTTTTCCACTGCAACTGGCAAATAAACCCACATCATCTACCCTCAACTGAAAGTGGTCTGAGTGCCCGTATCCATCAGCATGGAGGACTCAGCATGAGGGATGATATTATTCTCCATTCCAAATACAGACAGCAGAGCAGCTTCCAAGTTGTCTCCCCAACGAGAGGAGTAAACGGTGGTAAAGTTTGCTTTGCCTTCAAACTATGCCCTGGGAACTGCAAGAGTTCAGGAGGTGACCAGAGGAGGAGACTGTGAAGCCTGCTTCCTGAAACAGCCCCCCGTTCAAAGTCCAAACTCTGATGGGATAAAAAGCAACATGTGCCAAACAAGCAGTTTTTTGCTACCTTCCCGGGCTAGATGAACAGTCAGAATTAATCAGTCCCTTAACTTCCTGTGCTCTTAAAGTATAAAGTTGCCACATGTGAGCTATAAGCATAAGAGCCAGCTTTACAACCCCTCGACATCAGTATTACTGCCACCTCAGTAACTCACGCTGAAACACCAGAAAGCACCAACACCACGTACACAACGCGGCCTCTGGGAACTCAGATTTGCATCACTTCTCCCCTTAGGTATTTTCTCCTGTCTACAGGATCAAACTTCAAAGAAACAGGATTGCAGACAAGACTGAAGCTTGAATAACTTGAGACACTTAATTGTCCAGGCAACACCCCGTACTTGATAAACAAATAATCTTCAGCCTTTTAACACCATCAGCTGATAAGACACAAACAAGTATCTCAGCACATTCAGCAGCACTTCCCTGAAAGCTCCTTCAGGATGATTTCAAAGAGCACACACTAAGAGTAACCGCTACTACCAGTTCCTTTGGACCTTCAGGAATTTGGTAACAAAAGTTCAAGATGACAAAGCTGCATCTAACTACAAATCAAGTTCAACTTTACAAAGCCAGAGTAGAAGATGAGCTCAGTCTGTGAACTGCCTCACACCTACAGCTGCTCACAATCCCCTTCCCCTCACCCCCCAAAAGTGGCAATTAATGAATTGTTGCCTTTTCCATCAAGAAGGACACAAACGAAGTCTCCCATCCCTTGGCTTCCCCCTCATTCCCTTACTGCTTGGTGCTGTTTGGTTTCTTCACTGAGTGTTTTTCGTCTCTCTTCTGCTTGTACCCGTATCTGCTCATTCTTTAGCTGTTCTATGGCAGCTTCATATTCCTGGTAAGATAAAAAGATAATCATCACAATTAACTCCATGAGTCATCCTACAGAGAAATGCTAGTGACAATTATATTCCAGTAAATTCATCTGTAATCAGAGTGGTCCCTTGCAAAGCGGACCGATGGCACAAGGCTGATCAAACATGATCATAAAGTATGACTGAGAAATCTGAGAAGTCTCATAATTAGCCATTGCAGGATTAAACACACTTTATTAATAAAAACCAAACCAACACTCACACAATCCCCAGCTTCCTTTACAAAGGTCCTTCACCCAGCTACTTTATAGTTCCCTGCAGTAATCTGTGTCTTTCCCTGAAAGCAATGGTGGTATTCCAGGAGTTATAAAACCACTCAGGACATGGAACCACAGAATGCCTTGGGTTGGAAGGGTCCTTGAAGGGTCCTCTAAAGATCATCTAGTCCAACCCCCCTGCAAGCTGTAAACAAAGCCTTAAAATATGTCCAAGAATAGGCTACCTCAGCTTGTGCTTCCAGAGTTACTTAAGGCAAATAACTGTCATTTGTTAAAGCTGAACAGCACCAAGAAAAACTTCTCACCCTCTACAGACAAATGGAAAGTGAGACTTCAGCTTATGTGTCCAAACCCCCCTAAGCTGGCCATTGCCCGTGGCAGGCTGGCTGTACAACTAATGATGAGCTCCAAGTCCCACGTACCTTCAGCTTTGTCTGCTGCTCCAGCTGCAGGGTCTGCTCTTGCATCTGGGCCAGGCTGAGAGCATCCTTTGCATGGCCTGAAAAGGACAGCGGGAAGAACTGAGCCACAGCACTAAGGGGTCTTCTCTCAAGTAACAAACTGCTCTGTCAGTTCAACCCAGCACAGCTCTGAAACCGGGCGCCCAACCCTCTCTGTCGACAGCCAGTCAGAAATGCTCTCAGCACACTCGCGATCTGAAGTCAACAGGTTTCCCCCGCTGAGAAGATGCTCCAGCACCCTCCTCTCCCTTCCCAGGCCCCGCAGAAGGTGCTTAGCAGAAGCCGCTAACCCGGAGGGCCGCCCTCGGGGCCCTGCAGGCCGCCAGGCCCCCGGCACGGGGCGGACACTGCAAGAGCCCGAGGCTTCCACAGCCCCGCGGCCGCACACGCTCCGCGAAGGCGGCACCTGACCGGAGGCGAGGTACCGACTGAGGGCCCCAAACAGCAGGGCCATGCGGAGGGGCGACCCCCGCCCGGGCCCCGACCCAGGCCCCTCACGCACGGGACGCGTCCAACTCCCGCGCCGCCTTGGCCGCCCGCTCCAGGCCCGTGGGGTCGAAGTTGCTCCATTTGTCCTTGGGCGGTTGCCGGTCTCCGGGGCCGCTACCCGCCGCTCCACCGCCCGGGGCCGGCGGGAGGGAGAGACCGGCCGCTCCCGAAGCCGCGTCCCCGCCGCCGGCCGGGGCCGAGCCGCGGTTCAGCCCGAAGAGCCACGACATGACGCCGCCGGCAGCACGCGCGCGCTGGGGCGGAGCGGAAGGACGCGCCGCTGGCCGCGCGCGTGCGCGTGGCCGGGGAAGGGGGGCTTCTCATTGGGCCGCG